>CM056384.1:22433710-22523710 GCA_029718625.1 Synaphobranchus kaupii
CTCCCTCCCGCTCATGTGCACGAGCGATACAAAATAAATAAATAAGCGAATCTCAAAATTTTGCAGTATATTAGAACACATTTTTACAGGAAATGAAGTTGACCGAACGTATCAAGACATGCCTTAAAATCGCTCACAAAAGCAAATAAGTGTGAATGATTTTCAAATACAGCCCGGGCAGACGTGGTATCATCACTGCTAATAACATATGTGTTAAAAGGGGATTAAGAAAACCTACATCTACAGAGTAATAGTTTATAGAGCCATCTAATTCAAAATGGAATAAAAAATGAGTAGTATTATTCCAGTATAAAAGTTAGGGAGAAGCTCTATGAAATATCTTGTAATTACAGCACTCTAACATAATTCGCTTTTTGCTGAAATAGAAAAGGCAACGGTTGAATGGTATGCAGTTAATTTAGTGGTACCATCAACTATATAGCTCTCATTAGACAATTCCTATACTGGTCATGTATAGAGCTAGAGTGATAGCAGGTATAAGTTTAAATGACAGCTTAAGGGAACATTAAACCTTAAGGTCATATTTGTTTAACGTTTCACTTTAAGTGCATGTTGTGTGTGTGTGTGTGTGTGTGTGTGTGTGTGTGTGTGTGCGTGCACATTCACATTAGCCTTGAACTGCTCTGATCCATCACGTCTGTCTTACAGTCCGTCTGTCAGCCTTTCTGCCCATAATTTATCTTTTCTATGCAGCAAAACATGTTTATCCTTCAGTTTTTTCATTAAAGTTTAAAATGCTCTGTAGTGGTACAACGTTTATGCTTTAGAATGAAGTTCCACGCCCAAAGACCCCCTAAACAGGATTTTGATTTGTAACATTGAAAATGTGAAATAAGCGTATTTCTTTTCTGACAGCGTGGCGGCTGAAGTGTCCATGACTTCAGAAATACTTCAGTCACCTGTGTATTGCATTTGATCATTTTATTCTGCGTGGGCCTTCAGCAAGATACAGCAAAACTGGAGAGGTACTTCAATCACTGCAGCACAGAGAGCCAGTCTGGGGGGCTGTAGGGGATATTTCAAAATGTGATCTTACAGCACCCGGTCTGTCTGTCTTTTCACCTATTTGCATTTGCTACAGGCAACGGTCTGAACAACACCAAAAAAAAAAAAGAGAGAGAGAAAAAATGTGGTTCAGACTTGTCTGCCTTGCTACTGGAGGAGGAAAAAGAAGTCAGGTTTAATATGGAAATAAAGTTACATTCCCCTCCCCGCCGAAGCCGAGCCAGAGTACGCGCCTCGTTCTGGGTAGAAATGTGGCGTCCGTATGCGTCGGAGGGAAAGAGATATTCTCTCGAAACAGCCGTGGAGAGAAAGGAGGGGAAGAAAGCACAGATTTACCTTTTCATGCGCCAGGGCCCTGTTGAACAGAGGCCTGGAATAAGGCCACCCACCCAGGCCCTGTGGATCCACTGCCTTAGGTTGTGCTGCAGAAAGTGTGTGTGTGTGTGTGTGTGTGTGTGTGTGTGTGTGTGTGTGTGTGTGTGTGTGTGTTTGTGTGTGTTGGGGTGGGGGGGGGGGGGGGAGAAAACAGGAGAAATTAAAACATTCTGGCAGAGGTCTGATATCTTCAGTCTGCCCCAGGGTACAACTCAGGCACTGAAGATCTTGGTGGTAGAGGTCTCTTCAACATTTTTTTTCCTAGCCTCTACATTTTTTTTAAGTGACAAGATCTATTCTGGTGTGTGTGTGTGTGTGTGGGGGGGGGGGGGGGGGGGGGGGGCGGGGGGCACAACACACATAAAAAAAACGAAATAAACGACAACACAGTATATCTGCGTATGATGGAGAAGTATGATTCCACGCGAGTCCTTAACATGTCGTGTTAATGATACCGTAACACGTGCTTTACAATAAGCGATATTAATTCCATCTCCTAAGTATGACAACATTAGCATATCCATTTAATTAACAGCATGCTTAAAGCTGCCTTGAGTTAATCACTACATTGTATTTACTCTCCTTCGGCAGCTCTTGTGATTGTAACTTTCTCCCTTTTAATTTTCAAATAATGAGATGTTTTCAACCCTTGATCTCACCATAAAAAAGCACGCTGTCAAAAATTAACAGTCCACTTGCTTTTCTTGAGGAAGGTGCCACAGTTGTATCCTGCAATCGTTACAGAATTCAACCTATCTGATGTATTACCGCTGAATAATGTTAGTGAAATGCTTTCCAAACAGACTCACAGAAAAAAAGCAATTCAGCCAAACAAAATTATAAGCTAATTATATTTAGAATCAAAAGCCCAATAACTATTTGCACACACATTATAGGATTCGAAATGAATAGACCTTAATATTAAGCTTCATAGATTCTGTCGACAATGTATTTAATTGGAACAGAGGGGTCATTGTATTGCCACTTTGACACCAGATCAATTAGATCCCTATTTAGCACTTAATGGATTATACGGGGAAAATTTTATTTGCAAGATTAATTGTACAAAAAAAGAGTGACAACATAAAGGGCCTCCTTCTGAATGTGCACCATAGAAATCCACAGTTAAAACCGCATTGTTATTTCCTTCTGAGAGTGCACCATAGAAATCCACAGCTAAAACTGCATTGTTATTTCCTTCTGAATGTCACCATAGAAATCCACAGCTCAAACGGCATTGTTATTTCCCCCCTTATCACGTTCTGGCTTTTGATTGAGCTCAGAAATTTAGATACATCACGGCGACAATGGCGGCAAGTCCATGTGCTGCAGCGTGCATCTACAAATAATTGGAAATCCTTTGAATGTATTACCACCTTGCAATTTTGTGCCGTAATTTGCATTTCCAGAATAAGAACAGGCTTCATGCAGTTTGTAGTTATGCATATTAATTGAATGCCATTATATACTTTTTAATTAACAGCTTGAAAGTTGCATTAAAAATGATAACTATAGTGCAATATAAGACATCAGAGTGTAAGAAACTAGCATGTATCTAATGTAGCATTCTCCAACCAATAGAGAGTGGTTAATTCAGCTTCACTGGGTCCAAACTCGATGCTTTGTACGAAATACTCCGAAGTAGAGTTTGAAAAATTACAGAAAAGGAAAATGTTCCCATTGTTGGCATCTTAGGAAATATTAACAAACTATACTATACTTTTTTTACAAGCATTTTAACATGGTCAAGACCTTGAGTTGAAAGAGCCTATTGCTATGATACATACATTTTCTTCAATTATGTAAGTTTATGTTTCATATGAGGTCTAGTTAACTAGTTTGCATTCCTTTGTCATTTGGTGTTTGTGTTTCTGCTTAATTCTCTTGCGCAATTATGATATGTTTGATGCTGTTGTTTGTATTTTTAAGCAACATTAATTTCATATGTTTTCTTATGTAATATAAATACACAAACATTGTTTCTGTTTACTAGCATCATCAAACCTATAACTTACCAGGAACAGATATCCACAGATGTCGTGACTTTAATACTAGATACGTGAATCTTGCAGACCAAAGATAATTTGATGTTTAATAATATATTTTGTTGCATGAATAATTTGATAAACCAAGAGGACTTAAACTGAGATATTATGCATTTCCTACAAAACACTGAAATGTTGTTTTTTTTTCAACAGAAAAAGGGATCCCAGGCAGTGTAATTAACCAATCCAAATCAAATGGGTTCTCTAATACATTTAGAAATATATATTTTTTAATTTCTCAATGTCTAATCATATACAGTATGCAGTATACAGCCTACTATGCACCATATCTGCCCTGTTTCATATAAGAATAGCAGAAAGTGTATAATTGTGTTGTAAAGTTCTGGATAAAAGCATATAAAGAAGCTAATATTAACAGTGAGATCCTTTATTTCATACCGGGAGCCCAGATTACACTTTACACCCCATTTCAATGGGTCCTTATAACAGGGATACCATCTGAGCGTTTCTCTTTATAACAGCTGTTAATTCAGACCAGATTTTTGCCATCAAATTGCTTCCTTCAGAGTAAACATTGATGCTTTTTCAAAGGCAGTGCACAGTGCTAACTTGCTTTCTTGCAGCAAGGGCGAAAGAGGATTTCCACTTTGTGTGTCTCAATAACTACTGCTTATTAAATAATTTATTTTTCAGAAAAGGTAAGTATTCTGTTTTGCTTGATTCGTGTTTGTGTCCTTCTGAAAGAGAACCACCCTTAAGTCCGTCTCATTTGTTTCCATGTAGACTTAGGGAGGGCTTGTAGTTTTGCTTTAAATGTCAACAGAATGAATATTAATAGTATTATTCATTTCTGGTTTTTAACTGCTCATTGTGTTTGCTACTCTCCTATTTCAACATTCCAGTCTATCCTACCAGACAAATATTTTGATCAAATACTTATTTTTGAATTGCCAGCAGAGCATGCATGACTGTTGTGCTGCATGACTTTATATTCTAAATTTAAATATAATACATGTCATTCTCACACAGTAAGCGGACTAGTTCACATGTGCACGTGTGCAGGTGTAAGGAAAATTCCCTGAAATGTTTCACACTCGGACAAAGCCATTCATAATGTATCTCATTAGAGAATGTACAAAACGAAGAGGGAAATCTACCGGTACTGCTTAAGTCAACTTCGCGTTTTCTTTGAGGTCTTTGTGTACAAACCTGCTGTTCCGGTGTTTGATTTTGTTTCTGTTATTATTTTCATTCGAAGAACGGATAAATTCATGCATATGCAAGTGTGTTTGTGTTTTTTGCATTTGGCAATAGACTGTTAATTTAGCCGATGGAAATGCGAGGAGTGTGCACACAGTGACTGTGAGCCGCTGTTTTACATTAAAATGCTTTTGAGCCGAGCTAACCTGGAAAAAAAACCCTGCTTTAATAATGTACAACATAAGACGGCGCAGAGCAATATGCATTTTTAATTACTAAAGTGACTAATATGTAGGCTCTGCTTTGAGGTTTTTGTAATCATTAAATATGTATCTGTTTTCCTGCAGCTGAGTGTCTCTACACCTGAGCAACGCTTTAAGAGACCACAGGGTTTCTGTAGCGGGCCAGACATGATGTTGAGGTGGTAATTGCACAAACAAAACATGAACACATCTCTGTGCTGTGCAATACATAGGTAATAGAGCTGTGTTCAAAGGGAAATCTGTGTGTCATGTTCTTTTTTTCCCCTTTGTGTGTGTGTGTGTGTGTGTGTGTGAGAGAGAGAGAGGTAAATAACACCTTTTGTGTTGAGCAAATGGGATATGGGATAAATGCATGCATTTCTGATTGTACGGCTGAAAACTTTTGAAAAAAAGTATGATGCAAGACAGTGTGATGACAAAAGTCAACATGATTTGGGATTCATGACCCGCCCCCCCCCCCTCCCCCCCCCCCCCCTATATTGAATGTCACCATTGTGTCTGCAAACCAGAATTTCAAACTGGTGCCTAAACACCCATAACAGTGTCATTTAATATTACAATTTGGATGCGTCTCTGCAGCGCTATTAAACTTTGGCATAAACGGCAAAGAGGTCCTTTACTGTTAGTCTGTCACAGTGGAATAATGATATTTCTGCATATACAGATACTGAACAGGCAGTGAGAGACTGTTAAACCTCGGAAAGGTGATACGCGTGGCTGTTACACTCTTTAATCTCCAATATTCAACCCATTAGCTCACAACAAATAATCAGGTCTGAGTCGTCTTTCAGTGGCCCAGGATTAGAAAATGAAAGCACTTGCTATGGGGAAGATTAGTAACTCTCTGATCCCATTTACTATGAACTAGCTCCAACATTAGAGACTCCTGTCCTACTTCTGAATCGACGTCCAGGGGATATAGACCTAATGAATGAGAAATCTGAGAGCTGTGCTACAGTGTATTGTATCTTATGATATTATGATATTCAAATATTTTAGTGTGTGTGTGTGTTGGGGTGGGGGTGGGGGGGTAGAGAGAGAAGCCTTCAGTGTAAGATAATATTCACTCTCAAAGAGATTATTATATAGCAGTTGTACAGAGTCCTACTATAAGTGATATTTCCTGAGTTTATCCATAATTCTGTCATCGGGGGCACTTATTTCATTGATACTGGCGTGATTACAAGAGGCTTGTGGTACAAATAGTTAAAGTTGTGAAAATGAAAAGAACAAAAAAAAAAAAAAAGAAAAAAGAAAAAACTCAATTTAAAACCCAATTTCAAAGTCATTACCTTCCACTGTCTATTAACAAAGCAATGGCTGAGAAGCTGGATCATAACGGTTAGAAATGCTTACAGGACGCCTCTCCGGTCCGATGTCATTACTGCAGGGCAGGCTGTAGGGCATTCTGGGAGCTATAGGCTTTGACTTCAAAAGACATTACAGGCTTAGCTACAACTTTGACGCGACTTCTGTCTAAAATCTCAGGCAATATCATAGTCTTTTAACCGCCCCCCCCCCTTTCTTTATTCTTAATGAATTAAAATCAAGTTATACAGCGAAAACAAATGCATTCGACTTGTCGAGGGGTGAGTATATATACGTTAACAGTTAAGACATGTTGCAGTGTTGAGGAAATGCGCTGTGGAAAAATGCACACAAGCCCGCAGGCTCGGCCACACGCTGTGCATAGATTGTACAGTATACATTTTGTGTGTGTGTGTGTGTCTGTGTGTGTGTGTGTGTGTGTGCGTGCATGTATGCACACACACACACACACACACAAATGTTTAAGTTGAGTTTTAATTTTCGTAAAGGTTTAAGTGTAATAGTATTTTTAATTGGGCTGTGAATGGAAATATCAAAATTACTTTTGCTATATGAGTGTGCATGTAAGTATGGACATTATAGTTGGGTATATCAGTCTCTTACAGTGCAAGAATAGGTATTTGTGTAAGTATGCAGTGTCTTTAGTATGTGCTGGTGGATGTAGGAAGCAGAAAAATAACCAGGCAGTATATAACCAGGAAGTGGAAAGAGGCAACAAATGAAACAGCTCAACTTGACTGACTGGAGGACTGAATAATTGATCGCTAACAGAAAGCAGATACAAAAATTGTCATTGAGGGAATATATACACTGTTTCAAATTTCCATCTTACTTCTGGAAAAAGAGAACATTCTCCCAAACCATGGTGAAAAACTCATGGTCGGGAGTCCTGATGCACCTTTCTGGGCTAATAAGGGCCTAAACACATCTTTGGAACAGAAAGGTTGTTCATCTTCATACGATAGATCTCATAGAACACCCGTCCTGGCCTCACTACACTGGCTTCCAGTTTCATTAATAGTTACTTATCACCTTTAAGGCTAAGCTTGGTCTAGCCCCACAATGCATCGCCGATCTCTTAAAAGCATAAACCCCTCCCCACTCCCTTAGAACCCCTACAAACGATCTCCTCCCTGTCCCAGTCAAAAATATAAAAATGAGTGGACGAGGCAGTTGCGGTAGGGCTCCAGTTTTATGGTATTATTTCCAAATTCTATTAGGACCTCTGACTGTGCTTTCTGTGAAATCTCTTTTTAAACCACATTAAAAAAAAGAAAACCTTCTGTAACAATTTTACCTATATTACATCTTTATTCAATATTTATTGTCTTTATTCAGTTTTATTTCTTTACTTTATCTAATACTATAATCTGTACCTTTATTGTGTGAATCACTTCACTGTGCAGCATGAAGGAAAAGCACTCTACAAAAAAATGAAAAAAGTTATTATTATTTTATGGATATTATAACAAAGCCTTTATAGTCTGCGTGCTTAGGGAAGCACAATATATGGAAAATGCTATATTTTGCACAATTAATTACTTTTATATGAAGAGACAAATAAATATTGGATATATGAGTGTATGATATGAACTGTCCTACATCACTTAGAGTTTCTCAATGTTCCTACTCCATACCCATGAATGTGAAATGACCAATTGGAAAGTATCACAAATGTGTATCTGTGTACGATAGCCGTGAGACAAAATCACGTTGGAGTGGAAGTTGTGTTTTGTGTTTACAAAGGGCACAGTTGTGTTTTGTGTTTACAAAGGGGACAGTTGTGTTTTGTGTTTACATTACATTACAGGCATTTAGCAGACGCTCTTATCCAGGGCGACTTACACGACTTCTTATTACATTTATCCATTAATGCAGCTGGATATATACTGAAGCAATTCAGGTTAAGTACCTTGCTCAAGGGTACAACGGCAGTGTCCTACCTGGGAATCGAACCTGCAACCTTTTGATTACAAGTCCAGTTCCTTGACCATTATACTACACTGCACTCCTGTGTTTACAAAGGGGACAGTTGTGTTGTGTTTTTACAAAGGGGACAGTTGTGTTTTGTGTTTACAAAGGGGACAGTTGTGTTGTGTGTGTTTACAAAAGGGACAGTTGTGTTGTGTGTTTACAAAGGGGACAGTTGTGTTGTGTGTTTACAAAAGGGACAGTTGTGTTTTGTGTTTAAAAAGGGGACAGTTGTGTTTTGTTTGCGTGTCTGAGAAGGAATGTTTTGTGTTTACAAAGGGGACAGTTGTATTTTGTGTTTACAAAGGGGACAGTTGTGTTGTGTGTTTACAAAGGGGACAGTTGTGTTGTGTGTTTACAAAGGGGACAGTTGTGTTGTGTGTTTACCAAAGGGGACAGTTGTGTTTTGTTTGTGTGTCGGGTGGGGGGGGGTGGGGGGGGGGGGGGGGGGGTTGGGGGGTTGTTGATGCATCTTTAGTTTGCACACATGGAAGCTAACAAAAGCTCTAGAGTTGATTCACGGTGTGTACTTCATATTTGGAGTCTGTTGCTGTTGTCTCTCAAGATGAGGCCCAAAGAAGTGTCAATGTCAGTAAAGCAGGCCATCATGGGGTTGGAAAATTTTAATAAATCGATCAGAGACACAACATTGGGTGTGTCAAAATCAACTGTCCGGTACATTGTTATGAAGCAGGAATGCACTGTGAGCTCAGCACTAGCAAATAACCAGGTAGACCATGAAAGAGCACTATAGTGGATGACCGAATTATATTTTCAATTGTGAAGAAAAACTCATTTTCAACTGTCAAACAGAGAATAGGCATAGATGTGTCAAAGACTAAAATAAAGAGACTACACAAGCATAACCTCAGAGGGTTATGCAAACCACTTAGTGCAAGATGCAAACCACTGGTAAGCATCAAGAACAGAATGGCCAGGTTAGAGTTTGCGAAAAAGAACATTAAAAAAAAAAACTCAGAAAGAGGAAAGTGTGGTGGAGGTAGTTTTTTATGGCTCGGGCATGTATGGCTGCCACTGGAACTGGCTCACTTGTCTTCATTGATGATGTGACTGCTGACGGCAGTAGCCGGATGAATTCTGAAGTGTACAGAAACATCTTAACCGCTCAGACTCAGATCCAACTGCCTCAAGACTAATTGGACAGCGCTTCATCTTGCAGCAGGACAATGACTCCAAACATACTGCTCATGCAACTAAGGAGTTTTTCAGGGGGCCAAAAAGTGACTAAGTCAATCACCCGACCTGAGCCCAATTGAACATGTGTTTTACTTGCTGAAGACAAGACTGAAGACAAAAAGCCCCCAAAACAAACAGGAACTGAAGATGGCTTTATTACAGGCCTGGCAGAGCATCACCAGGGAAGACACCGAGTGTTTGGTGATGACTATGGCTCGCAGACTTCAGGCAATCATCAAATGCAAAGGATAATAACTTTATTTCACATTATGTTAATTTGTCCAATTACTTTCGGTCCCCTGAAATGGGAGAACAATGTATAGAAAGGGCTGTAATTCCGAAACTAATCACCCGATACAGATGTAAAGACACTCAACTTAAAGCTGACCGTCTGCTATTTAACCTCAGAGTCATTGTTTCATTTGTACAATGTGCTGGAGTGCACTGTATGTATGTACATATGTATTGTTTGTGTCTCATGAAAATACAGCACATTTGACAAATGGATTCTCTGTTTTCAGCCTGGCAAATAACGTCATGTTTATATTTATTTATTTTTTTGGAGAATGTTGCCTTTCTATGAAATGTCTGAATACAGAACACTGGAAATTTCCACTGTGTAAAAGGGATTTAAAAAAAAAAGTTTACCCCAGCATGCTGTGGGTGAAAAATAACCACCTTTGCGAGTTTCCTAACATCTTTCCATTAGTTACATTGGGGAAAGTTCATGTCCTATTTTGTGTGCATTATTTATACCTTTTGCTTCTATACACATCTGAAGACTTTCTGCGGCAGAATACTCACTTTGTTGATATTTTAAAGGGGTCTCCTGATACCAGCTTCACCCCAACAGTGATATTGTGAACATGGACAGAGGCTGGTCCACCTAACTGCTTTCTAATAAATAAAATGGATTAGAAGGCTGCCGGTCATGAAAGAAGAAAAAAGCACACTGCAAGAGAAAAAGTGGCTAATTAATTATGCACCTCTCCAGTCCGCCCACTCTCTCTTTCAACTCAAGGTCCATGGGAGATCTTCGCTGACATGAGTTTTGCATCATGTCTTTTCTGTTTCGTTGAACGTGGGGACAGGGGTTTGAGCTGATTCGACCGGATCTAGAACTGTCTGTATGCTTGGACCAGGAGGCCTGCTGGGAATGATCCCTCCGCACCAATGTGTTGTGCTTGTTGTTGTCATCAGGGGTTTTGTTTTAAAAGTGACTTTGCATCGCGTGTCTCGTTCCCCAGGCTTGTTTCTTCGCCTGCCTTTGCCATCATGAGGGCACAGTTCCTAACGAGGGGAAAAGTGTTTATGGCGGTTCTTGAGCTTGGATTGAGGCAGTGTAATTTCCATTAAAGGTGAAAAAATGCATGCACATCCAGCATGCACTAACAGTGCTTAAAGAATCTCATATTCCGACTCTCACTGATCCAGTCCAATTGCAACCGTATGTATTATTATAAATCTAGTTTTTTCCTTCTCTCAAGGAAATCCAAGTGAAATAACCTCATCTGTGTATTTTTTTGCATTTAGCAGACTTTTCCAGATAAACTTGTACGCATCACATTTTTACCTATAATCCATTTATGCAGCTGGATATTTCCACTGAAGAGATTCAGGTTAAGGGCACAATGGCAGTGCCCTCAGCTGAGAATCAAACCATGTGATCTAAGGCACTTTGAACGTGGGAGCAGCTGCCCTCCCGGGATTTTCACCCACTACAGTCTCTAGAGTTTACAGAGAATGGTGCGATAAACAAAAAACATCCAGTTATCAGCAGTTCTGTGGGCGAAAGAACCTTGTTAATGAGAGAGGACCGTGTAGAATGTACAGACACGTTCAACAAAACAGAAAGGCCACAAATGCTAAAATAACAGCTGTTTTACAGCAGTGGTGTGCAGAAGGTAATCTTTGAGCACACAACATCCTTGAAGCAGCTGGGCTACAGCAGTGGAAGACCACACCAGGTTCCACTCCTGTCAACTAAGAACAGGAAGATGTGGATACAGTGGTACACATTAGGCCCCTTAATACTAGTTGAGCTTCATTTGAATGCCACAGCATAGCTGATCATGTTCATCCCTTTATGACCACAGTCTACACTTTTTTAAATGGATACTTCCAGCAGAATAATGTGCCATGTCATAAAGCATAATATTTGGCGCATCTTAACCTGATCCACGTTGGCCCCCTAGTGGTCGACGTATCTGTCCCAATTTCAGTATTCATGTTTGTCTGAAATGATAAAATGCAGCTTTAAGAAAACCCTGTACATTTCCATGCAGGTTCGTTTAAAAGGGTAGCTTCTTGCTAAAACCTCAGCCTCTCCAGTTGCACTGCAGGGCAATAAAATAGGAGGGTGCTATTAATAGCTCAAAGTGCTTATGACCCTCACCTTGCCACAGCCACAGGCTGTAAAATGCATAAGATGCACTGTTTATACATGTTAAGAAAATCATGTTCAGATATTAGGGGTGTAACAGTACGCGTATTCGTACCGAACCGTTCGGTACATGGCTTTTACACGTTTGAATAGTCTAGGTTTAACCACACACGTGCAGAACTTTTTTTTGTGTGCAGAACTTAAATTCAAAACTCTGAGTAACCCCCCGAAGACATAACTTTCGCGAAGAGCCGGATGTTTTTATTTCAGCCCATGAGCACAGCATCTGAATTAATGCTGCATTTGTTTATTTTCATTTCCAACTAGGAATCCCGATATCTGACTAGATAAAATAAAACGCTCTTCCAACTAGGAGTTCCCTGTCTAAATCATGGATCGGGAAGAACTAGGAAGAACTTGACATCACATCATCGTGGCAGCTCACACCTCGACCCACATTGTGAACAGTAAACAAACATGACTTTTAGACAATTTGAGCTTTTCAAACACTTCGGCTTTCGTTTTTCAAATGCTTCCCTGGGAATGGCGTGCATGACACCAAGTCCCCAGTTGTGCACCGCGAGCGCAGTGATGTCGGTAATGACGCGGAAACTACGCATTTCCCACATCCGACCTCCGACCATAAACGAATGCAGGGCCCATGTGTCCAGTGCAGTGGGGTTGTTTCATGAACCTGGTTTTGGGAGATAATTGGACATTCTAAATTGGGGTGGGAATTGGATATAGACAGCCTGTGTTGGGCACCAAATTATTTTTAAAAATTATAATAAACGAATGCAGGGTTCGCACAGCCCAGCCTCGTCAGTATGGTGAACTGGTACAGGGAGTGCAAACCATAGACTGTATAAAAATCTGGACAAAGTCACTGTGACGTCACCCATTGCCTTCCCACGGCCTCATAAAAACCGAATTGAAGCTCCGGATGCATTTTTCGCCACCAGTTGGTACAAACTGCATCTGCTCCGTGGAACCGAAGAGGACTCAACCTGTCCCTCTGATTGGTCCTGAACAAATGTTAATACTCTGTCCAAACGACACAATATTTTAAAAAATCAGCACATGCAGAGGCATTAGATGAAGGAAAGGCAGCTATTGCAATTACATTTTTTTATGGGAAAAATTTATTGACTGAGTATTTTGACCACATTGCTGCCATTGACTTACATGGTGAAAGACCCATACTGGAGCCAATCACAGTGGCGCTCGTGAGCAGCGGCACAATTGCCGCTCCCAGTCCAACTAGGAAGTGAGCTTCAAAACGAAAGCCCAGTCTTGGCCCCTTGGTGCAAACCCAGCTCCCCATGACATTTAAGCTGCCTCCACTAATTCAGACCAGGCAAAAGCAATAACAAACACCATAGCTTTTAAGAAAGAAAGATATGTGCCTTCCTTTGTTCAGGAAATTATGGCCAATTAGTCACTGTTTACAATAATAAATGAAAAGCAATTTTATGTTTTTGCATTTTCCGCTGTACCGAAAACATACCGAACCGTGACTTCAAAACCGAGATACGTACCGAACCGTGACTTTTCTGTACCGTTACACCCCTATCAAATATAGAAATAATATATTTTTTAAAACGTACAAATAAGCATTCAGCATTTTCCCTTGCTTACTTGTACTTTTGGTTAAGAAAACATTTTTTTCTCCAAGATCTCTAGTATAAATATGTTTATGAAACTAAACATCTTAGCTGTATATGAAGCTACAACTGTTTAATGATTAACCCTGAACAGTTTATCTTGTTACATTTCACCAAAATCCCGTACAATCAACATTTCCACAGCAACCACCTATCTTACTTAGGGCTGAAATACGTTGGTGTTTTTATGTAACACACATGCTTTTGTGTTTTAAAAAAAACTTATTTAAATACATTAGGCTGCTTATTTTACGTGTATTATGTATATACTCTATGTGACTATTTGAAATAAATGTATTCTGTTGCAAATTTCTGAATGATACAGCCTCTTCTTCAATTTGAACTTTAAACTATAGATGTGCAGTGAATATTTTTGAAGAAACATATAGCTGTGCATCTGACGAGCGAGCGCAGCCTGGAAATAAATAAAATGTTATTCACTTCGTAATTTTGTTGGGGTTATATGTGTGTGAGTTGTGGTTTGAAATCGGGTAATCACATAGGCTACCTTATTTTAGAATCTCTCTGAATTACTGGTGCATTCTAACTGCGGTCACATTGATGCACGTGCCAGTGTGCAACAGCCAGAATCAAGCTCAGGTTTTACCGGGATATAACTCTATATTCACCTGAACGTGAAACGGCGTTTCACCCACTTTTCAACACAAAAACGTTCATTGGGGTGTGCAGTCTATGGAACCGAAAACATTGGACAGGTTGACAATTTCATAAAAACCCCACTTTACCTCCACCTGGCTTTGCATCTTGTAGGGGGACTGGATGTATGCTGGCACCATGCTGTTTACCACAATTGCAATGCTGGCTACAGTCCTGTAAGGCACTTTAAAGAAAATTTTGTTCACTGGTTAAATGTGTGTTTTAATTGGCATATTTAACGTATAATCAATAATCAATTTAGGCATAATCTAAAGTGTTTGCTTTTTACAATCATAATTTATTATGTTTGCAATGTGTATTTCAAAGGCTGCATTTAGTCTTGTGAATTAGAAGCTACATTTAGCTGAATTTACGAACGTGGTACGCATGGTTCAAAGCAGGTGTAAAATTTGTTTGTGCGTACAAACTGATCTGAGAGATGTTTGGGAGGTTTTCTTCATTATGGTGAGAATTATTCAGTCATCAAATGTAGAGGTCTTCATTGGCCAATCAGGCCCTTTGCGATTACTGAGCTCACCAGTGCTCTCTTTCTTCTTAAAGATGTTCCAAACTGTTGGTTTTGGTAAGCCTAAGGTTTGGCCTGTCCTGTTTTAATGGCTTCCTTGAATTTAACTGGCACAACTCTGGTCCTCCTGTTGACAAATGCCAATAACAGACTCCAAAGCCAAACAAAAAGATCCTGAAATCTTTTTTGATTATAAATAAATTATATATAAATAAAAATTATACCTGCACTAAGGAAGCAATTGAACACAACTGACTAATCAGAAACACCAGCAAACCATTGGCCCTGAAATTGGGGGTGTATGTATAAAAAGTGCTGTAATTTCTATGTTGTGAAAACAAAATGTCTAAAAATACCATTTTATAAAAGCTGAGAATCTGCACTTTAACCACATGTGAATTGTTTGATTACAAATCTAAAACTGTAGAGTACAAATCAAGAAAAAAATATGTCTTTGTCCCAAACATTACGGAGTGTACTGTATATATACTTTATGTAAATAGGGTTTCACGGGTAGTTCCCACAGTAGTTCCCAGCCTCTCAGCCATTTCTTCACATCTTACCACTGAACTGTATCTTACAACTTCTGCTTCAACTGGGTCATGAATTAATTTTAAATTAAGTGTGTTCACTCGTCTATTTTAAGGTGCATTGATTGGTGGCAGATCTGCAGATTTCTGCTGCAGCCTTATTGAAAACAGAACCAGTTTTTCATGAGCCCAGCAAATTCCTCTTTTCTATTTTAGACCTCGCTCCCCGATCAAAGTCTGGAAAACCGCAGATCTCTTACAGGTGACAGGTGTGGCTCTCATTTCTTCTGCTTTAAATAGCGTCTGTGTGGAGTGTTCAGACAAATGTCCCATGTAATGTTCCATAACACTGTTTTCTTCTAGAGCCCACAGCACCCAGCCTGCCATTTTATATTTGATGTATAGCATTTGCTTTCTTTTTAGACTTCCCATCAAGGGCTGTTAGATTTTAACAATATCAGAGCTGCCAGCTCTGAGAGAGCCATCACATCTGCCACATCATTCACAGGAAACAGACCTATTCTGCACACGCTCAGCTCCGAGTTTAGGGACGAGATTTGGCAAAGAAGGGCTTGTACGGGCCTGATACCATGCCGGAGTTCATTCTAAAATGCTCCAAACTTGTTCTTTACCAACAGCACAGAGTTATCTGAAACAGGAAACTAAAGTACCACATTATTGTAGTTATTTATTTATTTTATTCAGTACATGCTACATGTTGCTACTGTATTTGTGAAAGGATTGCACTTGGTTCAAGCCAATGTTACATGAAAGAAACCAGATGCCATACCAGAGAACATTGTAAGGGTATTGTATTTAAGTGTGAATTTATTTATTTTCCAACATTAATTCAGCCTGGATATCTAAAACATTAGTATTTAAATATGTGTCCACTGTTGAATAGATGGCAGCAACTGAAAAAGGACTTCAAAAAATAACAGAAGCTTGATTTTGACTATCAGACTGGTGAGATTAGCAAGTAATGAAGGGAATATTCTAGCACTTTAATCTTAGGATACATTGCCTGAATCATTTATGGTGCAGAAGCACCGTACAAATGTGTTGCGCTTGTTGAAAATTTCCTCTCTCTCTCTCCCTCTCTCTCTCATTCCTGGGTCGCCATGAGGAAGTGGTTCAGGTCTCCTCTCTCCTCTGGCAACAGACGCCAGCAAAGATCTGTGACAGATGGGCCAAAGTCACAAAGTTGCAGCCCGAGGCAGAATCTGCAGAACTTTCCAGAGTGTGCCCATATTTACCTGATCAGAGAGAGAAGGGGGGGGGGGGGGGCAGGGTGTGGGGGACATAGGGGGGGGGGGGGGATCTGCAGAGGAAGCCAGAGCCTGGCTGCCTGTCATAGCTGACACCGAGCCATCTGCCACAGACCTGTGGCAGCTTCAGATCCTTCTTCCCCGCCACCAACCCCAACCCAAATGAAACACAGATCTGCACAGGCCTTACCGTGGCTACACATGTCCCCAGCCTCAGATGGAGGAGGCTTTCTTTCTTCTTTGTACGTGCAAAAAAAAAAAAAAAAAAAAGGGCGGGGAGGGGTTTGAGGAGAAAACGTATAACCACAGTCATGTATCCCATATGTGGTGCCACATTGAATTTCCGGTGGAATCTGTTTTTATCCTTTGTGCCGAATGACACGGTGCCGGAATTCTCCCGTTTCTCCAACATGACGGCAGCCAAGCTGTGACTTCAAACGTTCCTGCTTGGCTGCCTCTCCACCTAGGTTGCCAGGTTATGGCGAAGTCCTCCGAGGGCCAGGGGCTGAGCAGGATAAGAGTGCTTCTGGACTAATTGGGCAGCCATCCATGAATTGTTTTTCAGGCAAGAGGGCCCTGCTTTTGCACTTGCCGTCTTTGCAAATGAATGACTCTTGTGTAGGGCTTTTTAAGTGAAGGTATTAATAAGGGCTCTGGCAGGTATTCCCCAGATTCACAGTGTTACATTTGCATTTAATTAATCTTGAAGAAGGCTGCAAGATAAACAGCTGTAATTCAGACCAGCAGTTGGAATATATACTGTATGGTGCCACCTATCTAAAGAAATGGTACTCACTGTGTGTGTGTGTGTGTGTGTGTGTGTGTGTGTGCGTGTGTAAAAAATAAAAAATGTACAGTAGCAATAAAAGACAAAAACAAAACAGAAAGAAATCTCACCCCAGCACCTAAGTAATGATTAATAATGTATTTACCGTTAACATCATCAGGTCTTTAAAAATTCTGTGAGGATCGATGAAGTAGTATAATTATAATTTAAAAATTAAATAGGAACACTTCATGGGGTAATTTAAGTTGAGAAAGGAAATTACTATGTGGTATTTCATCTAATTTTATGCTTGCACCGTCATGACAGAAGTGAAATACTGCACAATTGGAACACACCCTGTTTATTATCTTGTCATCATTTTCTTTTCTGGAAATAGAGGGGGGGGGGGGGGGTCTCCAGTGTTTTTTAGTTGTTTTAGGCATAAGGCATGTACGTCTGCCTGCTCCAAAATAACATTCCACAATGAGAAAGACAGGGCTTAACCCTTTAAGGTTTGACATCACAAATGCAGAATGTGATTTGAATGTTCTTAACCGAACATTCCAATGCTGATGTAATAATCACTACTGGTGAAAGCAATGTACTTCTAAAACACTGACTCCAAAAACCTACTCTTCAAAGGTGTGTTCATACTAGAACAAAATCCGTGGCAACATTGCTGGTTTTAAGTGTCTTTTTTGTTTTTACATATTCAGAATATACAATGGTTCAGGCTTCCGCGTTGCAATGTGTATCTGATTAAATTTGTTTAAATGCCATTAATTAGTTGTTTAGTACAGGCTGATCAGAATGACAGTGGCACCTTGCATGGATTATCTAGGATTTTCTGCTTCCTTTAATTTCTCAGAGGGAAACGAGACCTTTTTAATTTAGCTGCATGTGGGCACAGCTGATGTGGAATGGCCAGTTCCACATCCAATTAGGGCGTAAAGGTGAGTTTTCTGAGCCATCATATCAGTGTCCAGTTTCCATGCTGCACCTTCTTAGCCCCTGCTTCACGGGTTAATTAACGCGCAGCCCTGCCGTTAAACGCGCGGGGGCTGGCCCGCGTCGCGGCTGTGTCGGTGCAGGCAAGGGGAGGGGCAGTCTGGAGGAGTAAGGTCAGGGGGCGGAGCTCTTCTCAAAACACGTGTCCTCTCCATTTCCCCTCACGTTCACTCGCTTTTTTTTTTATTCTATGAAAGACACTCACGGTGTGACATAGAGCCAGGAAACTATAAGCAATTTAGTGAAAAAGAGAGAGAGACAAAAAAAATAAAAAATCTTGTCACGATAAGACGATTAATTGTTTCAGCTTAAGTCATTTTAAACTTAAAATATTTTATGTGTAATGGATGTTTGTTGGTGGTGGGGGGGGGGGGGGGGGGGGGGGGGGTGTTGGTGTAATGCTCACCCATTGTATTAATAGACTTTGCAGAGGTTACGTGGGCCCACGGGCACATCGCAAAACTGTCCTCCTACACAATCGAGCGCAGCTGTAATTTAGCCTCAGGCACACCTACCCACAGTCACTATCTAATGCATTTTACATTTGGGCAGATGAAAAAGAGAGGGAGGGAGGGAGGGAAGGAAGGGAGGGAGGGAAGGAGGGGTTTTCTTCCTTTGTTTCCTTTGTACACCTCACCAGCTGACACATGGAAACTGTAGTGTATGGTTTTGTTTGCCTCTAATCTGTAATTAGGAATTCTGTGTACAAGGGGGCCAGAACCGCGGCCGCCTCTCCAGTTGACAAATATTACTAAGGGATCATGGTATCTGAGCGCCCAAACTAGAATAATTATGTGACTAAAGCGCTATTTGGCATCACGTGAATGATGAATTGCCCCTCGATTTTAACCCCTTTCCGATCGCCGCGAGCCCGTTTTCTACAGGGAGGTGGGTGTAAGCGCGAGCCCGTTTTCTACAGGGAGGTGGGTGTAAGCGCGAGCCCGTTTTCTACAGGGAGGTGGGTGTAAGCGCGAGCCCGTTTTCTACAGGGAGGTGGGTGTAAGCGCGAGCCCGTTTTCTACAGGGAGGTGGGTGTAAGCGCGAGCCCGTTTTCTACAGGGAGGTGGGTGTAAGTGCGAGCCCGTTTTCTACAGGGAGGTGGGTGTAAGAGCGAGCCCGTTTTCTACAGGGAGGTGGGTGTAAGTGCGAGCCCGTTTTCTACAGGGAGGTGGGTGTAAGCGCGAGCCCGTTTTCTACAGGGAGGTGGGTGTAAGCGCGAGCCCGTTTTCTACAGGGAGGTGGGTGTAAGCGCGAGCCCGTTTTCTACAGGGAGGTGGGTGTAAGCGCGAGCCCGTTTTCTACAGGGAGGTGGGTGTAAGCGCGAGCCCGTTTTCTACAGGGAGGTGGGTGTAAGTGCGAGCCCGTTTTCTACAGGGAGGTGGGTGTAAGTGCGAGCCCGTTTTCTACAGGGAGGTGGGTGTAAGTGCGAGCCCGTTTTCTACAGGGAGGTGGGTGTAAGTGCGAGCCCGTTTTCTACAGGGAGGTGGGTGTAAGTGCGAGCCCGTTTTCTACAGGGAGGTGGGTGTAAGTGCGAGCCCGTTTTCTACAGGGAGGTGGGTGTAAGTGTGAGCCCGTTTTCTACAGGGAGGTGGGTGTAAGCGCGAGCCCGTTTTCTACAGGGAGGTGGGTGTAAGTGTGAGCCCGTTTTCTACAGGGAGGTGGGTGTAAGTGTGAGCCCGTTTTCTACAGGGAGGTGGGTGTAAGTGTGAGCCCGTTTTCTACAGGGAGGTGGGTGTAAGTGTGAGCCCGTTTTCTACAGGGAGGTGGGTGTAAGTGTGAGCCCGTTTTCTACAGGGAGGTGGGTGTAAGTGTGAGCCCGTTTTCTACAGGGAGGTGGGTGTAAGTGTGAGCCCGTTTTCTACAGGGAGGTGGGTGTAAGTCACTTTTTTTTGTTCATTCCCCAGTGGAGTTCTGTACTTCAGACAGAAAGTTTTACAGATAGTGCAGAAATGGTCAAAACATGTGACACCGAAAACATACCTACGACTGTACACTACTACCACTATCCTGCACCAATGGCCTATTTTTTTTGCCTACCCCAGTTTGGTTATTTTGTGGTCTGCAATAAAGGCATTTTCGTTAACATGGTTTGGGAGGCGCATTAGGGGGCAAGTGAATAAAAACATTTGATGTTGTGTTAGTTTAGTGTTTTTATCCTACCCAGTCCCCCTTTTTACTAAAACGCAGATACTCTATTGGTCACTAGTGCTATTTGGGCGGCTTTACCAAAGCACGCACATGGACATTTAACATATGGTGCAGACAGGCGATCACACAAGACTGCTTGGTTGGTGTTGAGAGAGAGACCATCTCTACACATGTCAAATTTTCAAAGACATGCCCTGTTAAAAATGAACGTATTCACTGTATATATACAGTATATTTAAAATGATTTATTTATTGGAATGAAGGTTGGGCGGAACTGAAATGCTTCTATGGTAACTTATGCCAATTTGAATAATTCAAATCCTTTCATTTGAATTGTTACTTAGATTACTATTACCTTATTTTTAAATGAGCTACTCTCCGCCTCTATTACAACTGTGCTGAAGGTATACTATGGTCTCTAGTCACAAAATTACAAAAATTGAATTGGACAGTTTGACAGTTGCACCTTGAATACAAAACTTGTAAAGTGAAAAATACAAGTAAAGTGGTTAGTGTTGTATCCATATGGGGATGTATTCTCTTGATTTATAACATTTGTACATTCTAACTGATTGAACGCAGGCCTTATCTGGGGAATAAATGCTATTTAAAGACACATATGACAGGTTTTGTTATTATATTCTACACACTGTCAGAACCCTGAGCAGAGATTACTTTTTCAGTGTAGGGATCGGTGGAAAATTCTGACTTTACCTACAAAACCTGGAGAGTGGTGAACGCCTGCCACTCACCCAATTAACACAAAACATTATTGTGTCAAAGTACCCTGCGAGGATAGAGTTCTCTGTCAAAATTAATTTGAGGTTCGGGAAAAAAAAGATGATTTTTTTTTCTCTAAAGCCGCTGCAGTGTGTGAATGCCCCTGGTTAGAGATGTGGGGCAGGGGCGTTTGCTTGAGATTTCTGCCTGTCATCCATAGCAGCAATAAAAATGGTAGTTGTTGCAGAACTTAAATTCTTTTATACATCCCGTAATGTGCCCACACTGTGTTTGGATTCATGTTTAACGGTTGTGTGTGGGACTTTATGGAAACCTTTGTCATTTAAAATGGTTGAAATACAAGGAAAATGCATTCTTAATGCATAGAATATAATTCTTATCCCAAAGCACACAAATAATTCAGTTCAGTTTCAAAGAGTGACCTTCCCTCATCAGCCTTTCTTGTGTGCCATGTTAGAAAGGCACTTTACAAATAAAAGTTAGTATTTTTATTATTATTATTAACCTGTATTTAACTGTATGTTCAAGGGAAATTAATATTTATTGATTTTTATTGACAATATTTCCCCACAATGTTCTTGTTTTCTCCAATTTGGGCTCTCCAAGGACCACTGAAGCTGAAGCACAGGCATTCCTTAAAAGTAGAGAGGATGCACTCTATAGGCGTAAAGGAGTACAGCGCTGATTGGAAGAGATGCACCTTAGATCCCTCACAGTACTACAGGAGAGAGGTGATTGGAGGAGATGCACCTTAAATCCCTCACAGGACTACAGGAGAGAGCTGTTTGGAGGAGATGCACCTTAGAGCTCTCACAGTACTACACGAGACAGCTGGTTGGAGGAGATATGCCTCAGAGTTCCCAAAGTACTATAGCAGAGTGATGATTGGAGGAGATGCACCCTACAGTTCTCACAGGACTACAGTAAAGAGCTGATTGGAGGAGAGACACCCTACAGTTTTCACAGGACTACAGGAGAGAGCTGTTTGGAGGAGATGCACCTTAGAGCTCTCACAGTACTACACGAGACAGCTGGTTGGAGGAGATATGCCTCAGAGTTCCCAAAGTACTATAGCAGAGTGATGATTGGAGGAGATGCACCCTACAGTTCTCACAGGACTACAGTAAAGAGCTGATTGGAGGAGAGACACCCTACAGTTTTCACAGGACTACACGAGAGAGCTGATTGGAGTAGATGCACCTTAGAGCTCTCACAGTACTACACGAGACAGCTGATTGGAGGAGATATGCCCCAGAGTTCCCAAAGTACTATAGCAGAGTGATGATTGGAGGAGAGACACCCTACAGTTCTCACAGGACTACAGTAGAGAGCTGATTGGAGGAGAGACACCCTATAGTTCTCACAGGAATACACGAGAGAGCTGATTGGAGTAGATACACCTTAGAGCTCCCACAGTACTGCAGGAGAGGGATGATTGGAAAAGATATGGCCTCATGTTGATGACAACTGGTAGCATATACATAGGTGTCTTTCACATCACAAGACAAACTAATGCAGCAGTAACCCACGGAACCTTGCAGAATGAGACCAATCACATCCTACCACTGTGGACACATGACATAGTCAGCCAATGATGTAGCCACGATTCAAACCTGCAGCTTTCGGCCCTGGCTGGCACTTATTGTGTGCTCCTACCAGCTGCTCCACTTTAAACAAAATATTTGTCTTTAAATAAAATTGGACATTTGGACATTGGACGTTTCAATAATGGAGAATGTTACAAAATGTAAGATTTGGTGAAGAAAGCCGGACAAACCTTAAAGTGAAAGTTATTTATTCTCACAATTTCAGCGTCTTTCCGCTCGATGCATGCAAGCATGCCCAGCCCTGCCCTCCGCGCACACGAGCTGGGCGAAAATATTCACAGCACAGAGCTGCCAAAACGCTTATAGAGGCAATTTAATTCTTGACAAAACTGACATTGGTTAACCTGGACAGCTGCCAAATTCATCAGCCCCTCAAACTCAAACAGATCCATAAAAGGATGAACCCGGATTTATTTGACCTGTAAACCAAAGAATAGAGACTGTCCAAATATTGAAAGTATTTCTGCAGTAAATAACCCCTGCCATTTTTCCCCATCACCCGCCAGTCAGTCATCAGGAGCTTGGTAATAACAGTCTTTGGCAGACCCAGCCTCATCACACAGGTCTTGACTCCATAAACGTTTGGACTGACATTGTAAATTGAAAGTGCCAAAAATAAATAATAATAAACAAAATAATAAGTAAAAAAAATTAATAAACTCAAATGCCCCCCCCCCCCCCCCCCCCCCCAAGCCAGCCCCCTGCTTCCCCTTGTGTGTTAGAGAGAGGTGTTCCGGACATGCTGGCAGTCACGCTCTAGTGTCACCTTCTTTTGACCGGAATTTGACTTCCCTAGCGAGGATTTCCCATCTGTTTCCCCAGCTTTACACACCTAGCATGCAAACTGCGCGGTTACGGCGGCCCGTGGCCATACTGCTGGGTGAGCTCTGGCTGTAGTGGGCTGACCGCCTGCTGTCCCCCATACGCACCCACCCCCCCCCCCATTCAGGATGCTAAAACGTAAAAAAAATAAATAATTGCACTCAATTATTCTAGATGAACAGTAACGGAATCCTGCCGGAATGGAAATTATCTTGTTGCTGTGGGTTTTTACTTGAATTTGCCTCTTTAAAAAAAAATTTATATGTATTTTAACACATATATTTTTAAGTAGTAGGGAGTTTGAGTAAAAGAGAGGGCCTCTGGAACACTGTTGAACGTGCATTAATATGCACATGTCGGGCCCAGATTCCACACTTGGTCTGCGCTTGTTATTGACTGTTCTTCCAGGCTGTGACATTTTTTCAGCACAAGTGGGCTCCCGTAATGAACGCGATGACTAACATCGCCAGTACAGCGACTGTCGCGCCGTAACACTTAAAGGAGCAGCGTCGTAAACATAGCTGCCCGTTTGGACCTAAAGATGTGCGTTGAAATGTCCACTCTGATTTACCGCCAACATGGACACATACTCCACGCAGGCAATATGTGTTTAAGCGGCATGAACAATTCCCCTTTCCATGTGATTTTCTTCTTCCACCTGGTAGCTGTAGTACGGAATAAGGGAATTAATACAATTTCTCTCTGGCTATGTGAGAGTTTCAGGCTGGCTGTACTGTGCACGCAGCAGCACTAAACCTTGTAAAAAATCACCAGGGGAATAAAGCAAAAGGCATTTTAGGGAAGACTTCCTTTATCTCAAGCAGAAGAGAAAAGCACGGTGTAGCGTGAAGAATCAGGCATACTTCTCCCCTTCAGTCATTTTCATACAGCCATAACTACAGCACTTTGAAATCGTGCTTATAGCAATGCACACAAAATACACGCCGGGCAAGGACACCTTATGAAAATATATACGACTAAACAGGGTTGAACCTTAGCACTTACTGTATATGCCACCAGAAAAAAAAGAAGAAAAATGGCTCCCATTTGATTACTACTTGAGAGGCTTATAAATTCTCTCTCTCAATCATTCGTTGCATTGGGAAAATTCCAAAAACAAGGCCACTGCACTGGTCTCGCGACAAGTTTGGTTTTTATTTTTTAAATAATATCTTTTTAAGATATCCTTTTCATTTGTATTTAGAGCACTGCTAATTCTATGATTTCAGGAAGTGCGTTCTATTGTATATTGCTTTTTATATTTCTTGTATTACTTAAAAAAAACAGGTAAATTTATTTTTCTGTAGTTATAAATGAGACATACTGTATGATGTTGTAATTATCATGTGTAATGTGTTTTTTTCTATGTGTAATTATAAACTGTACTACTGAATGTTTATACAGTGTAATTTTGTTATCTTAAACAGAAAACTGTTGCTGGTGATATTAGTGCAATATATACAAACATATTATTTATTTCTCAATAGGATTTTGCAAGTGATTTTAGGATGGATGGATATATAGTCTTATCAAAAAAACAAGTATCATTATATCCAAATTAACACTTTCAACTTTTATTATTATCATATATTTTGCTCTGTCATTCTTATGTCTGTCACAAGGGCCCAATATATGCATATATTTTATTGTTTTAAGTCATCATCGCTTAGCGTAGTTAGGGGCTGCTAACTCACTTTTACCGAGCAGCTGTTTTCTCTCCCATTTTGGCAGAAAACCTTTAAATGGCCCTCCCCTCCCAGCGATGCCCTTTACCACTGCCCGTTAGCTGGGCCCACCTGGAGAACTTAACCCCCTCCATCACCCTAATACCGCTTTGGAGTGACTCATTTGTCTGGTTTGGGGGAGGGGGAGGGGGAGTGTGTTACTCTCCATATCCCCAGAGAGAGCTGGAGGTGCCCTTTGCTCTGGAGAGGAAATGGGGATAAGAGGTACAGCAACCCCTGCACCTTCTTTCCTGTCGCAGGCGGTTACAGGAAGCGCGCTCGGGTCCTAATATGCCGTGCTACCTAAATACCTTTTGGATATAAGAAGTTAATAAAGGAACTTCCAGCGCATCCATTACTCCACTGCACTGCATAACAAATTAGATTTAATAGGGTTCCTTCCCCCCACAGTCATTTTTGCCATTTGCTTTAAAATTTCAATTTAGTGCCTAATGCTCGGGTTTCCTATAATGTATTATATTGCTATATTATACCAATTACAGAAACTGCGAACATTAAATTAAAAGCATTAGTGCAATATTAGACTGTAGATCAACCGTTTGAAACTGGTTTTTGGTTCAAAGCAGCAGGCAAATCATGCGCAGAGATTTCGCTGCAGTAAATCCGACGAGTTAAAATGGTACAAAGAAAATGACCCTCGGCAATTCTTCTCGGTTAAATATCACGGAGACAGCCATTTTGTGAAGCCACTTCGGTCACCCCGATCTACTTTTTTTTTAACCAGACAGGAGGATCTTTGGCATTTGTAATTCAGGGACGGATTCAATTGTAACAGCAAGGACTAGACCTGCTCATTGCCCATGTCTGACTGCTTCAATTACATTTGAATGTTTTCCTCTTTTTTGGGATGTATGAGGAGTTGTTTATTTACATATGCCAATGTTTCTTCTAAGTCCAGGAAAGGCATGTATTGCTCACAGAATTCCCAGATTCCCAGAGGAATAGTCCCCTTTTTTCCACCTCTCGCATCCTGAAAGTAACCAAACAGGTGCTTCAGATGATCCACACTTTCCAGGTCAGGCTCTTCTGCGACACTCCATTCTAATAAATAGTTTTTAACCTTTTCTTTTTTGTAACACAGCACTTTCGGATCAACTGGCCTCTCTTCATACATCAGGAGGTGGGAAACCAGATGGCAAGATTGAGCACGGCGAGCGATCATGTGACCATGGCATGATCGGTATTTTACCACCAACTTCCCCTCAGCCCTCCCACCCTCTCTCACACAGCAGTTGGTGTCACTATGCCTTCTGCATACAAGACCCTGCTGAGATGATTGGACAGAGTGTCTGCCAAATAAATAAATAACTAAATAAATGCATTTGTGCAGTAGGCCTACCCTGATTCATGTATCCACTGGAGTTTACCCCAATGTTATCTCCATGTTAGACCGAGCTAGCACTGGCCCTTTCATGTATCCACTGGAATTTAGCCCAATGTTATGTCCATGTTAGACCAAGCTAGCACTGGCCCTTTCATGTATCCACTGGAGTTTAGCCCAATGTTATGTCCATGTTAGACCAAGCTAGCACTGGCCCTTTCATGTATCCACTGGAGTTTAGCCCAATGTTATGTCCATGTTAGACCAAGCTAGCACTGGCCCTTTCATGTAGCCACTGGAGTTTAGCCCAATGTTATGTCCATGTTAGACCAAGCTAGCACTGGCCCTTTCATGTATCCACTGGAGTTTAGCCCAATGTTATCTCCATGTTAGACTGAGCTAGCCCTGCCCATTTCAAGTATTAATAACCAGAAAAATTGCATTAGGTTCAATGTATACTTTCACCTATTGTTTTTATTTCTACCCTTTGAATTCCACTATGTATGACATATCAGGTCAATTATACCTACATGTTATGCTATGACTGAAATCTTATAGACTGCTACTCTGTATGCTAATAACGTATGGTTTAATGTATTTCCAAATATTTAGGTGTACATGAGTGATTTTGGGTGGTGGTATAAGCCTAGGCCACATATCCAGTTTAGGCTACTCCTTGTATGGATGATTCTAATCTGATCTAATTCTAATCTAGAACCTATGATGGTATGTTACAATGTGAAACTGCTGTATTTATGCAGCAGGTGATATTTAGTTTTCAAGTGTGTACACGGTCTTCTGTGTAAAATAAACAGCATCACTTACAGAAATAGTTATTGCTCTGCGCTTAATGTATGAATGTGCATTATAGATCTATAGCCTATGTCTAAACCTACTCTTGTGGGACTTCTATAGTCTAATGCAGCAGTCGTATGTCATTTATGAATTAGGCTCTTTGAGAGAAGGTTTGAACCAATCTGCCCAGTGATGAGTACATGTTGTTTGAAATACAGTAGACTAACATAGCTACAGAACTGCAAAGCAGTCAGATATAAACTGGGAATCCCTGACAGTTAGAGGTGTAATGATTCACTGATTCACATCAGAAAACCGATCCAAGAGTCTAAGATACGGCTGCATCGATTCAAAAACCCTGATCCGATTGAAATTTAGAGGGAAATCCGGCAAAAATCGACAGTCTTCACAAACCGATACAGTCATAAATGACCTGTAGAAGTATAAAAGAACCAGGCCATCTCATGTGTGTCTAAGCCCCGCCCCTCGCACTGCTGCCCAAGTCCTATAGATCCAGTCAGCAAGAGAGGGCAAAATCTAGTAATATAGGCTATTAAAAACATTGCAATTTTCGACATTTCAAAAAGCTGATGTGTGGCTTACTGTATGACAAACATATTTAAAAACCAGGATTTGCACCTTTTTTTAAATGCCAAGAAACCCATGGCTAACAGCTAACGGCACTAGCCCAGAAAATTATAGAATTAACATTGCTTCTAAAAATTAATGTTCAAAGTGAAACCGTTCAATTATCACCATACATCATCTAGCTAATATTAGTTTACTTTTCATGGTAATGGATCATAACAGTGGCGTCAGCTGTAAAATAGGCCTTCGGTAGGCTAATCTTATCTTTAACGAAGATCACTCTCAATCTGTTTCCGTCTACTTTGCCTGATGTCAATCAAACAATTGATTCGCTTAATAGCCAAGACCAATTAGTAAATTATTGGGCTACCAATTTATTTTGAGATAGCATTATTGTTCTGTGCATCATAAACTTGTTGAATTTTTCTATATCCACATTTATGATGATGTAGCCTACTTGCTTAAATGTTCAATGTTTCGTAGATTGTAAATTCGTTTTTCTAGCCTTAATTATGCATTGCGCTCAATGGTTTGCGACACTTAAGAGGCTGTCCTCTTTAAATATGCTTTCTAATGTTTAAATCGCTTGGACTAATTTGAGTGTCGTCTTAAAATGAATTACATTATTTCATGCATTCAGATTACTGTTAAACTACTGCCTGATCCTTGTTAGTTATCTTTGTCGTTGTCATTTCTTAATTATTATTAGGCTACATATCAGTCTTGATTTTTACATTTTATCACACAAAGAAAAATGCTAGCACAGGAAAAACGTGCTCTATTAATTTGTTATTCAGTTAATTGATTGATAATTAAGAACTATAAATGGAAACAGGTTGAGATTAATATCCATATAAAGGTAAAGCCGACGGTAGGCTACGCCCTGTGGCACTGGATCATAATGTAGCCTAGTTGACACACATGGTTCCTTACCGAGGGATTCAATAAGACAGAAGATGTCAGGGAATGATACCGGAGGCCACTGAGTTGGATCATTTCCACTCTGTAAAGGACAGCACTCGAGTCCCGTTTGGTTTATTTTGCCAAAATATCTTTCGGAAACAATGTGTTAATGTAATTGTCTGACATTATAATAAAATAGCAATGACAGCTAGCTTGATCTACGTGTCCCTACTCAGAACAGTGACAGACAGGCATTGTTTTCCCCCTCGCTGGCTCCGCCTATGTGACTATGACGCGATGCCAACTGGATCTATTGGTGTATTCAATGATTCAAAGGAAAAGAAAAAAGGATTTGAACGTGACACCCCAGTGATGAGATAGTGACGAGTTAATGACAACGATCTCGGAAATCCGACATTCAACTCGGTCACCTCCTGAGGTCCCCGAGATGACCGAGGTGACGAAAAATGCATCAAAGGTCAAAGGTAAACAGCTGAGCATCTGTAAACATGGACAGATCTGGAGCTAGGGAGACCCGTTGCTTGGCGTATGCAGTCTTTCACCTTCTGCGTTTGTTTTCAACTTCAATCGTTTTTGCATACGCTATTTAAAACATTTGGAACGGCAAATGCTGATCAGAGGACAGCCAAGCAAGCATCAGCTTTCTGCGGGCGTCCATGTTTTTTTGCCGCTGACCATTTGAACACCTTTACTGTAACGAACGGGACCATCGTCACAGTAAACACCATATAGACCACCGTGGCACATCCGGGTACTTGACGGTTAACGCCCCTATCTGGGGGAAAACAAAGGGAAATGCGTCCATTCAACTCAATAGGATTGCCCTGAGACAAAACAATAAAATCCCTGTATAAATAAAAAAAGACAAACGACAAAATTTATGTTTTGTAATGTATATGAGAAAAATGTCGACCGATTCTATTACATCACTACCCAGCATTGAGCGGGCAACATACAGTGTTAAATTTGACTTGATCTGGCGACATGCCTCTGGCTTCAGTCTTTTCATCTTTTGAGATGTGAAGTCTGTCCTTACAAAGTAGTCATTTCTTAAGCTACATATGTATTTGCTACATACAACAATTTTTAGATGCGTAAAACAGGTCTCACTTACCTTACTTAGTTTTCGTTAGCCCGTCTATGGGGTTTTCCATAGTTGTTAGCATTAAGCTAATCGGTGAACAGCAAACTGTATTTCTAAGTTTGACTCCTGAAAGGAATAGCTGGTATTGTGTCGCATGTCAGTTATCATCAGTAAATTTAAAATTTACCTTCGGCCTCTGGATGTTTCTTAGTTAGCTACCTAGCTATATCCCTACATTTAGCCGAATGAGGACAGATTAAGCGCACTGAACCGATCGGAAGATTGAGCACAAGTTTCGGGCCACAGTTATTGTTGAAGCCTGTAGTTCTAACTATCCATATTATGTGACATTTATTTACCTGTTAAAAAGTGCTTTCCGCAGACATATTTGGAGATGCAGGACACCACATAGTTTCCTTCCACCTACTCTCTCGTAATAGCATGTAGCCACAGGGCTCGTCTTTTGGGATTTACGATTGGACATGGCAAACATGCAAAAAGTCAGGTTTTTTTAAAATGCATTGGCTGTGCAGTTCACAATGCAACAGCTTTTGGGAATTTTATAGGGTTTTTCCCGATCTTTCCTCTCTAGCACTGTTGTTTTCTATGGGAGTGAGTCTGAATTATTCCCCCAAAGTGGGGTGTGGCATTCACAGAAACGCTTCAGTGACGTATGACAGTGGTTGTCTATCACCTTCTTCGCATCTCCACACCACAGAACTATATGAGAACTAGAAAGGCAACTGCCTTCTCAAAACGGCACATTTTCCACGGCACAGAGAAAGTTTTTTCTCTGATTAGCCAACGTGACATGTCACGTGAAGGTGGTCATTTTGTCCCTTTTGCAGAGTGTAATGGCTGCTGCTGTAAATCTAGAACCACGACCAGAGCGGGAGTGGGTTTTGTGAGAACAATCGATGTTATGTGAAAATCAAAACAATAAATACATTGATAAATTATTGAATACGTCTATGCTATGATTACATTCACATGCTTAAATAATGATTGTGGTACTGCAGTTGGTGATCCCAACTGCTTTTTCAAGCTTTCCGTGAATCAGCAGTCCTTGCCCGGCTAATAATAGCGTGAAGTGTTGCCTGAATAATGAGAAATTGTGATAACAGTGATAACTGTAGCCTATTTTACAGGTAGGCTATAGCCTCCTCGGAATGTCGATGTTAGACTGATAGAATGAACTACGGTTATTTTTGTAATGTAACGTTGCGTTAGACAAATTAATGTTGAAGGCTAACGTAGAGGCTATATTGTTAAAATCGCCTCACAGCCTAACGTTACTGCAAATTCATATAAATGAGCCACGAATAGTTAAACGTTACTAAAAATGTTCAGTATCTATGTTGTTAGCTAACTACATTATTAACAAGCTGCTTGGTTAGCGTTAATTATACTCGTCGTTATGTTGTTCGAAGCTGTGTTGAACAAAGCAGGCTTATTAGCCAAGATATTAGCCCCCCCTCCCAGAAAGCAGGAACCTCTTGCGACCTCTTAGCGACGACTGCTAAGTTATGCACTCAGAACTCTACAGTTTTGTGGTTATGCTAAATGAAAGGTTGATAATATGCCAATAGTAGCTCGATGCACATTTACAAGAAAAGCCAGGCATAGTTATAGCTACTTTAGAACATATTTGGCTAACCTTAAAGGGGTAGTTCGGAATTTTGGATATAATGTCTCAATTACGACTTACCCATGATGTAGTTCATTGATTGATGGAAACCATTTTCAGCTAATTCCATGCTGTCCCTTCTTTAGGACATACACACTAGAGGGTGACACGGGAGTGGATTTTCACTCCTGTCCCATCCCACTCCCACAGAAATATTCCTGTCCCGTCCCAATCCCACGACAGACTAAAAAAAAAATTCCTGTCCCGTCCCAATCCCGGAAGAATGACTCCCGTCCCATCCCGTTCCCGTATTCTTTCTAAATAATTATAAATTATTGGTTTTATTTTAAACATCCCCGTATTTAGTCAGTACAAACATACCGCTAACACTTTGGCTCTATTCCCCGCACATTTTCGTAATTCTTGGGACCTAAAAAAATTATCCACGTGTAGAAATGTCCGGTTATATTTCTAGCTAGAGCAGCTGGTTAACGTTAGTAACGTTAGCTAGCGAACTTATATGGCCAGCCAGCAAGGATGACTTTAAGGAAGTCGAATAACTTAAATTAAAATGGCTTGCCATAAGCTATCGTTAGCTTGCTAGCTAAATGTTAAAACGACTTGCGTGAGATATCGTTAGCTTGCTAGCTAGCTAACCCAGCATTGCTAAGCAATGGTAACGTTCATGACAGGGGAGTACATGACGGGCGATTGCGTACGGGAGAGGTTGGAATAGCTAAATTAATATCTAAATTGCAATCTTGCCAAATGAGCCATTTACCAGTCCATCTTCCACATCAATGTTTCTGGTAAGCATGACACAAGCACCCTCTGCAACCTGTAGTGTGTCAGGCAGATCTCCTTTGCGTCCTTTAAAGGGCATGCCTTGTCTCTGCATCTGTCCTGTTCGGGGATCCTTTTTGAAATCATCTGCGTCAATGTTTATAATATTGGAATGAGAATATAGCGTTTATTCATATTCGAACTGCATATTTATATATAAAAACTGACCTATTGTTATTATGATTCCCGGTCCCGCCCACTCCCGTTGACTTTTTTTCCTGTCCCGTCCCAATCACGTGATGAATAGTGAAATTGACTCCCATCCCGCGGGAATCCCACCGGAATCCCGTGACCCACAGGATTCCCGAAAAAATGTCAGCCTCTAATACACACGTTGCTAATGCTAGCGCAACTCTAAGGTAACCGGTAGCATCCACTACCAAACGCACTTAAACACTCCACCCTAAGCAAATAAAATACGACAACAGTCTACCGGGGTTATTTTGAGTGTTTATACCATCATTTTTTAAGTCAAACTATCGTTGAATCCTTTACTTTGTGCTGACCTATATTCTCTGTGGAAGTATGGCGGCGGAGCGATACTTTACGTTACCTACGAATGTAGTGCCGGCACTGGTCGACTACAACAAAGAAGAGCAACAAGTTGCAATGGCCACGTTTGCGCCGCCGCCGAACTTCCACAAAATACAGGCTATTTCTGCATGCCATGTATTGAAGGTGAAACATATAAACGGCTAATGATTGACCAACCAAAACAATAAATACATAGATACATTAACGTTATGTCTATGATTACATTCACATATAATTAAATAATGATTATTGCGTCCGCTTGTTTGTTTTGCTTAATCTGCCATTGGTGGTATAGCCAAGCCAAAGCTCCCAACCGTTCTCTCAAGCTTTCCGTGAACCAGCCTTGCGTGGCTAGCTAACGTGAGGTGTAACCTAAATTATAAGAAATGGTGATGGAAATGGCTACTGTGAAAATTGTACGTTAGCCTATTTTGCAAGTATAGTCTCCCTGGAATGTCCATGTTGGACTAATAGAATGAACTATGGTGAACTTGTGTCTACGTTAGATAGATTAATGTTGAAGGCTTTGTAGGCTAACGTTACCTTGTTGAAATCGCCTCACAGCCTTACCACAACTGCGAATTCAGATAAATGAGCCGCAAATAGTTACTAAAAATGTTTAATAGCCATCTCGTTAACTAGCATTATTAACAAACGTTTAACGTCACCGTTATGTTGTTCGAAGCTGTATGTGAACAAAGCAGGCTTATTAGCCAACAAGCTAGACTATATGATAGACTGCCATATGCATCGTCGAGAGGGGTGCAAATTTAGGTTGACAGACATGTCAATTTAATTCAATGTATCCCTAATTTAGCCAGTTTTATCGGGATATAGCCTGGCTACATCCTAGGACTAACGTTACGATGGTCGTTTTTCATCCAGTGTCAGCGGGGCAATGTGAGTAAAGCTGGAGGATTGCGTCTGGCGAGTTAGCAGCAGGTGGGTCTGCGAGTGGAGTGAAGCTGGCGCCCAGTGCACCAGCGAACGTTACTCCGGCCAACTCGTCCGCTGACCCGCTACCCTCTTGCTATCTGGGCGGTTTTTCACGACACGAGACGGCATTGTTCAACGGCATTCAACATGTTCACTGGGGTAGGTTACTAGTAATGTAACACATCTTGAGATGTGAAGTCTGTCCTTAGAAATATTACACACGTGAAAGCATTTCAAAACCATTTAATTGCACAAGATAACTGTTAACTAACCAGCTACAGTCAGCTACTGCGCTGTATTCTCCTGAGTCCTTGCGAGCTAACCACCATAGTTCAGTGGAGATGAGATTTCATTTGAGGCGAAATGCAAAAAGGCCTCCTCATGTGATTGTACTGTGATGTAACTAGAATTACCAGGTGGCCATGTTTCAAATCTCATCGGTTTGTTCTTAACCAATCAGAGTTCAGGGTGCCTACTCAACACTCACCGATGAGTTTTTATAAATCATGCCTCTTTTTTCTGCGTTGCCTAAAAAAATTTTGGACCCAGAAAATTTTTTAAAATGTGATTGCCTGCTTCTATTGATGACCATATTGTGAACTTTTGGTACCTAGATTGCGCTGGGGTGACTCCGTTGACTTTCACAACGCTCCATTGGAAATACATGGCAGAGCGGTAATGCTATTTCCGGGCCATGGCAGCCATCTTGCGGTGGTGCCATTGCGGAAGAACCAAATTGAATAGGGTTGAATGGAACCATGTGACCACGTTTCCTTTCTAGTTCTTATACAGGCCGTGTCCGAATCAACACTCTTCCACACTATTGAGTAGCCTTGGTGAGTAGATAGGACGAGAAAGTCGTTGAGCAGGCGAAATCTTTTCAAATTGCAGTATACTTGAAACACCCAGATGATACACTTACTTCCGGGGTTTCGCGGAGTACATTCGGGAGCACACTTTTCAAGAAGTACACGTAAATATGACGTGAAGCTTCATTTAAAAAAAAAAAAAGAGACACAGCGTCACTTATGTTTTCCTTCAAATACAACAAAAACATGGCAGTGCAAGGGTGGGACGCAGGGTTGCCAGATCTTGCCAGAGACTTTCCAGCCAAATGACGACTCAAAACTAGCCCAAAATATATTTTTAACCGAAACCAACGTATTTTAAATAGAAATCAATAGAATTTTTACTTTTTGTGCTTTGCGACTTTTCATTTTTACACATTACTGCACGTTGAAAGTATCCCAATTTAGTTAGAAAACCGCGAACATGGCAACACTGGTGGAGTAACTTATGACCTGCTTACGACACTTCCACAGTACGGTTGGAAAATAGTATGGCGGATATTTTTCGCGGACTGCTAAACAGTGCGCATTAAACAGCACGCTTCTGCCAGTGCACTGTACGCGGAGACAGGGCGCAGTAGATAGGGCTCTGATTCAGACACAGCCATGTACAGTATATAATATAATAGGTCTGTGCTCCACACACTTAAATAGAATTTATCCCGCCTGTATGAAAATGGCGGACACGCTGTTAAATCTTAACAATCTTAAAAGCCAGTCTGTTTTTCCCCAGTGGCAAAAAAACAGAAATGCACGGGAAGTAAAACATGCACGGGAAGTACCACCAAACCTGCTACGCATTTATGAAGGTGACGTGGAGAGGAAACGGAGGAAGAAATGGCTAACTTTAGCAAAGGAGCCACACAACCTGATGCCTTGATAAACGGTTTGGGAGCTAATGTCATGTCTAGCTAATATTGCCTATAGAAAATAAGCGTTAGCTTGTAATGCTAGGTCGTGGTAGGTATATATTTGCAGGCTCTTAAGTAATATATCAAGACAATGCAGCGGCGCTGCAGCACTAGTATGGTCAGAAGCAGTTTGTGAAAAATAAGTTTTGTTCGGTAATACTCATTTGAGCATCTCGGGGCAATACAAAAAGACCGTCTGTGCGTTTTTTGTTTTATTTTTCCCTCACAATACATTGTTGAGCTCACTGAAAGTCAGCTATTCTCCCATAGTTGCCTATATTTTGCATCATAGATCTTTAGTAGTTGTGCATATCATCCACAGATTTTGCCTGGAAATATATAGATTTACCTGTTTTACTTATGTAGCTCTCAGTATTTCATTGCAAACTAAAGAAATATATTTTTGCATTTTTCCATTCTTTGCATTTGTGGCACATTATTTTGACTTAGATTATGAAAGTAAACAAATCTAAGTTTGTATTGTAAATGGTACACCTGACTTCTTTCATTTAAGCCATTTACCAATTTTCTGTGATGCTCACACCAAGGGCCCTATCTTACACCCGGCGCTAAGCAGCACTAACCCAAACGCAAGTGTCTTTGCTATCTTACGTCCGGCGCATGGTTCATTATAACACCTTGGGTTCACGCCGTTTAAGTACCATGTATTCTTGCGCCCATTACAAGTGAACTGGGCGTGTTGGTCTTAAGATGAGGAGTGGCCAGGATTCTTTTTTCGCATATTGCTATCTTGAGCCAGCAGAAAGCGCTTGCGCTAGAACCACCACAAACCTGGTCTAAAGTCATGTCGCAGTTGTTTACATGTTATTTTAACGGCGCATATAAGTGCGTCTACATAGGCGTGTGCACAACGGGCGTACCCTCCATCTGTTACACACAGGGGCATTCCAAAAAATTTACTTTTCAAAGGGTTAAAACCCAGCTGATTTCACGTTATTCCATAACTGAACAAAAGATTTTAAAGAGAACTAAGCGTCTAATTAGAAACTAAAACAAATTTGCAGCACGTTACAATTAATTTTAATACCATTATTTGCATGTGCGCTTTACAGGAGCAGGTATGTTTCCCCTGCTGTAAATTGCACTTTTAACAGTCTTCCTGGCAAAGTGGATTGTTTTAAAGCATTACGCTACCAGTAAAACAGGTTGGTCACATTTCCATAAGCAGGACATTATAAAACAAGGGAAAATATGCGTGAACCTATGGGTTGCCAACCTGACAGCTTTATTGTATTTATTGTCATCATTAAGGCAAAATAACGTTATTTATTTTATTAATCAAAATTAGAGTGCAGGTAATGAACTTCGGATGAAGCTTGAACATGAGTTCATTGCTTCATTGCATAATCAAACTAAATTTGTTAAACAAGCAGGCTAATTTGGCGTTTTCTAAGGTGAGACGGAAGCCATTGGTAGCTTAATCTCAGCTGTTGCAGGTGCCTTTAACGAAATTTAACCGCATATGTTTTGTAAAATAACAGCACTGTTGGGAATTACCGGTAACTCATAATGGTTTGTCCAAATAATATTTATCATAGGCTACTATTGATCCATATAGCCTATTCCTTGATTGCACTAAACACGCACAAGCATGTCTGTTTTGCCATCATATCAGCAATCTGCCAAGGTGGAAAAGCAGGCTTTTAAAGGGAATGGGATTTGACATTTTGATTGGTTTATTGCATGTCACGCCCAAGACACACCTATAATTAATGAAGAGACTATATTCAGCCCATTTGCACGCTGCGCCGTGCTTAGCGGCCAAAAAACACGCCGTTAAAATAGCAAAAGTGGACTTGGACACGCCCTAAATGGACTTTATGCCATACGCTCAGACCAAGCGCCAAGATCGCCAAGAGTTATATGGGCCATTCTACAAAAGTCATGCAAATTGCTGTCCCTCTCTGATAAAAGTAAGAAATTGACCAATAAAATCTTTCAATGCTATATAATTCATTAGATCATGTTATGTTTCAATATAATCCAACATATAAATTGCAGAAATAATAGTTACATTTATCCAAAATCAACACTTATACTCTTGGTAGTATAAATTCCTATTGGGAGATGGCTGTCCCCACTATCAACCCTTAAACTGGTGCATTAAAAAATAATACCCAAAATATTTTTGCCAATTATTGGACTTGTCTCATTCAATAAAGCATGTGAATCTTTATCAAATATAAGTTAAAATAATGCAATCTATTTCGTAATACATTTTATAATTCAAAAAACCTATCGAAAAAATGCTGTCCCCAATTTTTACGTCACAACCGAAACGTACAATGTTTGAGTCTGTGCAGTGAACCTGCTTGTAGCCACACACCCCTTTTTTTAACCAGGAAATTAGACAGCCTTCATATGAATCAAGGCCACATGGTGAGTAGCTAGGTTTTAGCGTTTTGATATAATTGTCCTTCAAAGTATGAAAATTAGTCTGTGGTTTTAAGAGACACACCCAAACACCCAAGTTTTCATGTTAGAGAAAAAAAGATGATTTCATAACTGTAGATTTGATTAAAAGGAGGGTGCATCTGCACAGAGAAGTGGTTGCTAACGATGTGCTTGCTAATTCTTTTGTTTTGTGGCCGAAATGAGCCAAAATTGTCACTACCGAAACAAATGGTATTGTTTTGACAGGCCTGTTTCGGTTGGTGACACTTGTCAGTAAATTCTTATTAAAGACAATAAATAGTGAGACAATCAATGCACATGTACAAACGTCAATTCCAAAAATTTGGGACAGTGTATAAAATGTAAATAAAAACAGAAAGCAATGATTTGCGAGTCCTTTTTGTATTCAATTGAAAACAAAGACAAGATATTTCATGTTTTAACTAATCAACTTTATTCTACATTTCATTCTTTATTCAGCTCATTCTACATTTGATGCCTGCAACACCTCCCAAAATATTTGGGACAGGGGCATGTTTACCTTTGTGTTACATCACCTGTCCTTTTAACAACACTCAGTAATCTTTTGGGAACTACAACACTAATTGTTGTAGTTTTGAAAGCAGAATTGTTTCCCATTCTTGCTTAATATGAGACTTCAGCTGCTCACCAGTCCGGGGTCTCCATTGTCATATTTTGGGCTTCATAATGTGCTACACGTTTTCAATGGGAGACAAACTCACGTGCCGCCCGGCTTGAACAAGAGGGAAAATAAATAATTTGAATGAAAAAAAATTTTTTTTTATATTATTCTTTTTTTTTTATGTAGCTGCAATATTTCCCTTACCGCAGAATGCGGGAATGATCAAAATAGCATCGGGAAAAACCCTTGCCAAAACAGCTTCGGTTTCCCGTTAGGCCTAATTAAAATTTTCAATGGCAGCGCTATTATGAGGGTGTAATTATAGTTTCCGCCTCTACGCAAAATGGCGCACTTTCAACGCCCGGCCTGGAAAAAAATCTAGGGGAAACACTGGTCTAGATCGCTCCAAAATGCATATGTACCCTTCAGCATTAATGGTGCTTTCACAGATGTGCAAGTTACCCATGCCATGGGCACTAACACACCCCCATACCATGACAGACGCTGGCTTTTGAACCTTGTTGGTAACAATAGAGATGGTCCTTTTCCTCTTTGGCCAGGAGAACACGACGTCCATTATTTCCAAAAACAATTTGAAAGGTGGACTCGTCAGACCACAGCACACGTTTCCACTTTGCGTCAGTCCATCTCAGATGACCCCAGAGAAGTCGGCGGCGTTTCTGGATGTTGTTGATATATGGCTTATGCTTTGGGTAGTAGAATCTTAACTTGCATTTGTCGATGCAGCGATAAATTGTGTTTACTGACAATGGTTTTCTGAAGTGTTCCCGAGCCCATGTGGTTATATTCATTACAGAAGCATGCCGTTTTTAATGTAGTGCTGCCTGAAGGATCGAAGGTCACAGGCATTCAATATTGGTTCACGGCCTTGCCCGTTTTCTCCAGATTCTCTGAATCCTTTACTAATATTATGGACTGTAGATGGTGACATCCCTAAATTCCTTGAAATCATGCATTGAGAAACGTTCTTAAACTGTTGGACTATTCCCTGATGCAGTTTTTCACAAAGTGGCAAACCCATCCTTGCTCGTAAATGCCAGAGCCTTCGTGGATGCTCCTTTTATACCCAGTCATGATAGCATAACCTGTCACCTATTCACCTATTTACCTGTGGAATGTTCCAAACAGGTGTTTTTTGAACATTCCACAGCCGTCCCAGTCTTTTTTATACCCGTCCCAACTTTTTTGGAATGTGTTGCAGGCATCAAATTTGGAATTAGCGTATATTTACAAAAATCAATGAAGTTGCTAAGGTAAAACATTAAATATCTTTTTAATTTAAATATATAGACAAGAGAATTTACAAATCACTGCTTTTGGCTTTTATTTGCATTTTACGTACCGTCCCAACTTTGGAATTCAGGTTTCAGTAAGAGATGTCACAACCGAAACACCTGCTGTTTTGTTAATTTTTAATATGAATAATCAATCAAATATCCAAGATATTGTGCTGGTGAGGGTATATTTAATCTCATAAATAAGAATCTATCAAATTCATGTGATCAAATCTGTCCATTTGTACAGAGTTCACTAAATTTAATTAATCCAATGTTTTATTTGATTTAAAAATTCAGGGTAATTGATTCAAATTCAACAGCAGTCAAGATTTTTTTTCGAAAATGTAATTTTCAAAGGGGTGAATTAAACTTATCAATTGGGTATGTAATTTTATTTCAAAAGTAGGGTTTACACCATGTTTCGGTTGTGACATGAGAACAACAGCATGAGAGCATGAGAACAACAATTTGATTGGCTACCATAGAGACACACCTTGGACATTTAAACCCAGCCTTTTAGCAATACCGCCATAAGGTGCGCCAAGATTGCCGTCATGAAATTACCAAATTTCTCGCCAACACGCCCTCAGAGCGATACCGCCAAGCGATTACTCTTGCGTTCACCATTGCGTTTGGTTTATTAAAATAGAGCCCCAGGTGTGAGCATCATATAAACTTGCTAAATGGCTTAAATGAAACAAGACACCATTTACAATACAAACTTAGATTTGTTTATTTTCATAATTTAAGCCAAAATAAAGTGCCACAAATGCAAAGAAACTTTGGGGAAAAAATTTTTATTTTTATTTTTCTGAGAGCTACATAAGTGAAATCGGTAATATATATACATTTCCTGGATCATAAACTCCATGTCCACAAGTTTTGCAAAATCTGAGGATGATATGCAGAACTACTAAAGGTCTATGATGCCAAATATAGCAGTGTACCCTGTTGTCCATTAGTGTCTCCAAATCTATCCAGATGGATAAATTGTGCACTGCTCTAAATAAAAATAATTATGATATATTTAACTACAAATCAACAGTATTGGCTCATAAAACTAACTTTTGCATAATTTTCAAGTGGGAATTACTATATTTCCATCAGTATAGGGGGGTAGATATCGATGGGTCCAAAAATCCTATGCAAAACATGTCATAAAATGAATTAAATTATTCATTATTGTATTATAAAGCATTTTATAATACATTTGCTCCTTCGGATGGCTTAAGATAAAAATAACATTGATATCACAGTGTTACCTACACCTAAATATGTTGCCTAATCATTCACTCTTGTACCTCAATAAAACATCACTTGTCCCTGTACTCTACAGTATGTATACTTTTGTCCTGGGATTGCATTTTTCTGTATTTTTTTATTTTCCTATTCATAATGACTCCAAGGAAATTTTTACCTTAATCTACCACATATCAGCGCACAGTAAATTGGAATGAGCATTTGTCATGCCCTAAGAGACAAGCCATAGCCTATATTATGTACGATAACATGAACATAAAATAGTATTCTACCATCTGCAAAATGCTGCCAAATGTTCTATCTTCAATGAACATCGGTAGCCTACATCAAAAATACATTTAACGATTGCACTACAGTATGTGAAATGCACTCAAAATGCGAAAATAACAATAGGGCTATCAAACATATTGGAAAGACGGTGCTCGAGTGGAAACACGAACGTACATATGTAGCCAGCGGGACCAACGGTATTTTAGACGCAAAAATACTTACATATCGGAAATCTGTAATGCGTATTCTGTAGAGCTTGCGTAATACTAGACCGTTAAAACGAAAACTGCCGTTACACTGGGCTGTAGTAAATTGATCAAAGCACTGAAAAAGACATGACATATACCGTTGCTAAGGTTATAATGTACTCTATTGGATAAAAAAGCCGACAATTATTACGCGTCGACGTTTCAGATAGTGTAATAGCGGTATAAACCGATTGTACCAGACAATAAATGACCACTGAATTTTGAAAGGAACATCTCGATGTGTAAAACCGATGGTAGGATTGTATATTTATTTCATATTTAGTAGCATATATTGCTAGTAGAATACATGGTAGAATGAGACAGTACTTTCACAGTTTATTTTGCATTTGAGTGAGCAGGGCTTTTCACTGCTTTTCTGGCATAGGATCAGGCTATTGTTGGGTTTATCTCGTTGCTATGACGTTATTCTAATTTTATATAATGAATATATATATTTATGAACTCAAACATAGACGCTGTTGTCCACTATGTCACGCATAGGTAGATATAGACTAGGTGGGGGTTGCTTGTTAAATGGACTTGCTATGGGGAAATAGTGACACTTAGAAACTCCGTATTCAGCAGAAATACGGTTTGTCACGAACCGTCTACCAATAAAGTTAAAACACAGAGTTTGTGATTTCCACTAATAGTTTGACTGCAGTAGCAACGAATGTCTCAGTTGAGCAAAAAGGTCCCGCCGTCCGGACCTTCTACGCAAAGGAGTTAAACCCACTGATTAAGAAATCATATACAATTGATACATGTGGATATATTTAAATTTCATGTGGAAGGATTCTGATGTCTTCTTTATTTAGTTAGGCTGAGTTTCTTGGTTTAGTTAACACGGACCTTGCACAACATAAGAGTTGCACCAGAGTTAGTTAAGTAGCTAATTAGTATTAGTATTCCCTGGGCAGGAACACATTTAAACATTATAGGCTCAAGACAGGATACATACATTAGATCAATATGAAAACATGACAGCATACTGTACAAGACAATAGATACTATACAATACATACGTAGCAATGGGGGTAGAAAAATAGAAGCACAAATGTATACTTTTTACACCGTCTTCCTAAATGGGACTGTTAGATCACCCCTAACTGAGGCCCCGGTCTCCCTTCCAGTGTCCTTGGAATGAGATACACAGCTTGTAAGTGGAGGTGGTGCTCGGCCTTTTAAAACCTTCATCAAACAAGCAGCTGCAAAAAACTGTCAAACGTGAACAAATAATATGTCTACAATGTTACAATGATGATAGGTTTTTATCTAGAGCTCTCAAGGTTTGTTTATAGATTGCATATACTGGTTTGAGTGTGGTCATTCCTGCCTGAGATCAGCTTGTAATGCAGTGCGATAGGTGAGAAGAGGTCACAGAGTGTACAAAAGGCTTAGCAGCAGATAGAGGCAGTTGATATCTGGTATGTTTAAAATTCCTTAGGTTGACCTTGACATTGCTAGACATCTTTTTGATATTTGTTTCTTAAAGGATAGGTTGGAGTCAATGAGAATACCCAGATACTTGAACTGCTGAACAACTGTTATAGGTTCGCCCTTAATCAGAATATGGGTCAGGTTTGTGTTATTGTTCTTATTGGTGAAATACATACAGACAGTTTTTGCTGATATTGAGGGCAAGACAAGAATATGCGAGCATATGAAGGATATTGAAGATCTTCTTTCTGCTTTTTTTCTCACTGAATAAAGGTTAAGTGCCTACCACACAATTCCATTTCCCATATATTTTACATGCAGAGTTGGCCAATTGCCATCATTGATTTAGATGATGTCACCTGAAAACAAGCAGTACTTGTTTCTTCTGAATTGTTGTTTGATGTTTTATTGATGTTTTAAAGTAGTTACTAACATTTCCAATAGATTAATATATTTCTTTATGAAATATTTGTTGAAGTAGGAGTGCATGTGCTCAACCATCTGAGACAAAGTATGCCAAACACAAGTAGTAGATGTTTTAAACCTTATAAATCCTTATCCAATAAATCCTTATACAGAGGCTATTTCCTGATTGAACCATTTTAACCAGCTCATGCTACCTTCCATTGAGGCTACATGTGATGAGCAACTAATAGCGGTGTCTAATTAAAAATCAACTTAATCAGATATTCATTAGCCAATTAGGCTGCACAATGTATGTCTAGAATCGCGTATAGGTCAAGTGTGTTTAAATATATTGCCCAGAACGCCTTTTAATATTTTCACAAATGGAATGTAATGGATCAGCTACTAATTTAAAGGGGCAGTTTACACAAACATTAAATTAAGATGTTTCTACTTACCTGGAGTGCTAGCTATCATCCAGATTTCAGATAGATATCCGCTGCAGCTCGCCACTGGAAAAAAACGTATGCAAAGTCAAGAGCTGTTGTGTGATTTCATCATGCCGTTATCTTATTTTCAGGTACTGTTACAAGCGATACTATAATCTCTCTGCATTTGAATGGATCTCTATGTGAATTTGGGGGTGAGACTAGATTCAGCTGTAAATTATGCTGGTACAGTAAGGAACACATGACTGGCGAAATGGCTGTAAGTCATCAAGGGTCTAAGGTATCAAATGAGCCCCAAACCATCACTCTACGGCCAGATAATGAGTAGATATGGATGGATCACTTTAAGGGTTTCTTCTCCTGACTCATTTTCCTATAGAACTCTATGGGGGAAAAAGTCAGTAGAAGAAACCCTTAAAGTGATCCATCCATATCTGGGCGTAGAGTGGTGGTTTGGGGCTCGTTTGATACCTTAGACCCTTGATGACGTACAGCCATTTTGCCAGTCATGTGTTCCTTACTGTACCAGCATAATTTACAGCTAAATCTAGTCCCACCCCCCAATTCCCATAGAGATCCATTCAAATGCAGAGACGTTATAGTATCGCTTGTAACAGTACCTGAAAATAAGATATCGAGAGTCTTTTGATGTTGATGGGTCACAGACTTCAGGAAGTAACAGCATACAAAGGATATGCGACCAAATCTGAAATATGATACTTTAAAAATACATTAAAGCAAAGGGGTTGAATACTTATGCACATGAGAGATTTCAGTTTTTGATTTTTAATACATTTGCAAACATTTCTAAAAAAATGTTTTCACTTTGTCATTATGGGTTATTGAGTGTAGATTGATGGGCAAAAATGGCTATTTTATCCATTTAAAATTAAATCTACAACACAATAAAGTGTGCAGAAAGCGAAGGGGGGTTGAATAATTTTGAGTGCAACTGTATATATAGATGATAGATGGTGGTGGTGGTTCAGGTGAGTTTTCCCCACATCACTGTAAAGTGCTTTGAGTGTGAGAAAAGCGCTATATAAATACAATAGATTATTATTATTATTATTATTACTATTATAAATTCATTATGCATATTATCGTTCTATAAACCAAATCAGCAATCTAGTTTGGTAACGAAGTTAAAGCACAACTGAACTTTGGTAGAACTTTGGGTTGTGTAGTTACCTGGCCATGATATGAGTCCAAATGGCGGAGAAATATGTTTGTTAGTTGCTCTGTGCTCCCCTGGGGTGATAATCCAGAATAGGGTATTTGTCGCTCTCCATGCACTTCTAGCACGTATACGAACTAGAAAGAAGCGGATTCTGTCAATACTGTTACGTCCCAAAATCCACCTGTGTTGCAGTAACCAGGTGTACAGTAGTGGAGGTAACACTAAGCCACTTAAACGCAAACCACAACCTCAAAGATAAACCCAGTGAAGCGCAAAGTGATTTAAAAGACAAAAAGTTTAATAACACAGACACTTATGGTAAGAACTAGCTAACTTAGCTATTCTCTAAACATATAACAGTTCGACAATATTTACAGTTTGGCTACACAGGCTGCATGCTCTCACCAGGCAGCAAATGTCCAAAATCAGACCCACGTCCAGATGGCAGAAGGGTCTTCTCTCCCTGGTCTAGCGAAAATGCAGCTTAGATGTCATTCAGCTACAATCGATCCATTCATGGGTAAACTACTGACAAATCTGTTAACCAAAGTAAGCGCAAAACTCAGCAGTAGTGCAGCGTCGTGATGGTCGTGGTAATTGCTAGCATCAGGTACTCGAACTCTCGTGATGTAGACGGAGAGGGTATTTATCCTCCTGCATCTTTCAACCCCGCTGCTCTGCGACGGTCCTCTGCGTCCCCAGCTACGGCATCTTCTCAAACATTGCGACGTCCACGTCTCCATGTAGGCTGAAGATGGTTGCCAGGCAACAGCGTGTGTCTTCTCTCAGCGCAGCTCCCAGGATCTCCGTACAGGACCGTGAGGTCAGCATCTCCATCTGTAGGGGAGACACAGACAAACCCAGCAGCCAAAAGCCAAGCAAACACAAAGCAGGGGAGACAGAGAAACAGAGGAACGTAACAATACAAACAATAACCAGTCCTCGTACGTTTTTTCTTTTTTCGTGTAATTCTTTATTTATTATTTATAAAAGTTTCTTCAATGTTGTTAGCAAGCTACCAGAAAACACTAACAAAATGTTAGCAGGTCGGTTTGTTTACCATACTACCAGGAACGCTCGTTTCTGTGGAAATTTGGACCAATGAGTGGTTTCTGCACAGAGCAACTAACGAACATATTTTGCCCCCATTTGGACTCATATCATGGCCAGGTAAATACACAACCCAAAGTTCAGTTGTTATTTTCTCTGAATAAAGAAAATGTGTGGAAAAAGTGCCAATGTTTATCTCTGTGTCAGAGACAATGCCTGTTACAGCCAAGTTGGCAGAGAATTGTGAGTTAGCCTGCATCAAACAAACTGAATTTAATAGAAATGAATATGAACACGGTGGCGTGAACCTATTGAATCTTTTTGCAGCCATTATTCAGAAATTATATTATTATAGAAACTGGTTTTCTAGTAGCATAGTAAGAAATGTTTAATATATAAAAACTGAAATTTATTTCAGTCATTCACATTTTGCTTTGATTAAAGATGTATTTTTCTAACGTATATATTTCTAGAGATGCAAAAAGAAGCTTCAGTTTCACCCTGCAGAACAGCCTGAAGATATTTGAAAGCAAATTATATGGCTAAACTTACAGTATATTGATAGAAAAGTTGATAAAGATTATTTTCTGAGTAATATTGTGAAAAAGGGACATGATGAAATTAGTGTGTGTGAGGGCTGGTAATTGCAAAATACTTTAATACTTCAATTTATTTTCTTTCCCCTATCAGTTTCTCCTTTAATTTTCATTTTGGTACAAATATATGGAATATATTTACACTGATGTTGATATATTTGAGGACAATGGCATTTTCAACATAGTGGTATATTTTGAATTGGATAAATGTGTAGAGCTGGCAGGGTAATTGTTAGTCTGTCAATTCTTTATTTTCTACTGTCTCGTCCTCCAATACATGTCTTTAACAAAAAAAAAAGAATTGATTGAAGTTGATACTTCCCCACAAAGGAACATTAATTACATTAGTGTAACTAGCCCTCTTCCATGTATCATCAGTTACAAACCACAGTTTGTGTCAATTTCTATATTATGAGTTAATGTCTCACACAGTATTCTGAAGCTGAAATACACTCAGTGCCTTAATCAATAAACGTGCTTTAGTTTGGACTTGAATTGACTTGTTTTTTTTCATGATAGATTACATTTATTAATATCTGATGCATTTTCCTCTTGCATGCTGCATGCTGTAGCCTTCCCGGTACAGGAGGAAGATGGGGGGGGGGGGGGGGGGGCTTATAGTGTATCTCAAAATGCCCATCTCAAAAACTTGATTGTGGTGACAAGGTTGTGTGAATAACCACAAATATTGATACCAAATAAACTAGATATTTTGGTATCAAATATTGGTTAGACTGTTCAACTGCTATGACCCAACCGATGAAAAAATTATCAATAGTTTATAACAGATACATGAACAATAAACAATAAACAATAACATATGAATGAGATGCAAGGCTGCCCATGTTTTTTCTCCTTTGAGCCCCTGCCCATCAGCTCTAAGCCACTTTATCCTGTGCATGAATCTGAAATCTACTTTAAGCAGAATACCATGGCTAATATTCTATGGTATACTCTGGCTAATACTCTACTCTATGGTAGCGTAGGGTCAATGCTGTCTGGCATCCTCTACTATGGGCCTTATCATTCTCTTGGTGTTCCTCAACTCCCAGGCAAAGAGATTTCCATGCTCTTTTTTTGGCCACTGTTAAAAAGAACAAGGCACGAATGAAGCATTGAATGCAAACTCTCTATCTTCCTCTGACAAAATGTTGTCACTGCCAAGTCGTTCCCTCTTCATTTCGCTCTATATACCAACGTGTCTATCACGGTGTACGGCTGTCACTCAAGGTGAATAAAATGTACCTGCGATATGCGGACCCGGTGGCATGGTTGTACCTCTCGACTCGCGTGCAGGCGCTGATGCAATGTGTGCCGTCTAATCACATTTACAATTGCTTCAACAGCTTGAGTTTGAGTAAGCGTTCTCCACTGATTTCCCTCCTCTCAGCCTGCTTGAGATGTGCCATGCTGTAGATGTGGGATGGAGATGCTCATCTCGAGAGCCAGTGATTAAAATTTGACCCCTTGGCTCGTGGGGTGGGGAGACTGAGGGGGGCTATGGGCTGTCTGTGTGTGCCGGAACTCATTAGAATCTCATCTTCGGTAACAAAGAGGTGAGGTCCAGGATTTTTGAAGTTGCGATAACAATCAATACATTTGACTTTTTTCAAACATCTTTAAGTATTCCCTATATTTTAATAAGACTTTTTCCCCCCGTTTATGCTCTGTACAAACGGTATGCCCTGGCAGCTAATTATTTTCTGAGCTGTGGACTTGTCTTGTAATTTCCTTTTGGTATGATTGAACCACTGAGTAGCGTCTGCGTTTGGAATGTTACTGGTGAAGACCCAGTTACTGCCCTCCTGTAACACAGAGCATGGAGACGGCACTTCAACCAGTTGAGCCAAAAGACGTTTCAAGTGTTACACTTCAAAGCGGGCTGGATTATGTTAGTATACAGTACGTCCTGGGGGAGGCCTTTGAAGGAAACTTAGCGCAGAGGCGCTGCTGGTTATCAGCTGTGCGTTTGTCTAAACCCATTTTGTTCACCGTACATGCCACCATGCTCTTGGGCCGCCTCGGTTTTTTTTTTATGAACTTCAATCAACTTTCTCTGAGTGTCTCATTTATAACTTCTGGTTTGACACCACACCCCACCCCACCACAACCCCCACACAACCCCTACACAACCAACAACCACCAGCCTGTTTTTTTTTCTCACAATTGTCATGCACAAAAAAAAAGGGATTTTTCAGAGGAAATGTCTGCTGCTGGTTGCTATGGTATAAAATCTATCTAGTCTTGCCCTCATCCGATGTGCTCCAGGTTGGCTGTTGGGAGGACGAAAAGAAAAAAATAAGAAACTGAATGGACACCTGTGGATGCGGGTGACATTATACAACACCCACAGGGAGAGGGGTGAAAAAGGCAACAAAAAAAATAGAAACCAGTAGAGCCTCCATTTGCATAATTAAATCCACATCAATTAGAAAGCTCAATCACTGCCTCTTCCTGGCCTTCATATGCAGATAGTGGCATTTGTCTAAGGTGCAGCGAGACAAAGACTTCTTAAAGGAGAGGGAAACTTCTTCGCAGAAAGAACAAGTAACAGGATTTGTATATTGTCCTGGAGGGTCACCTTAAAGCTACTAGAAGTGATTAGTTGTGGATGTGCCTTTCAAAGAGGTACAGTTTGCCGTTTGCATTTAAATTATGCCAGCATGCGGGGGGGGGGGGGGGGGGGGGGCGCTTTTACTGCCAGGGTTTCACTTGTTATCAGGGCTCCCCTGCTCCTATAATCATGGGGTAAACAAAAAGCAGCATTGAGATTTCAGCCTCTCTTAAACGGGGGGAGAGCCCGGGCTGACCCCGGGTGCGAGACAAGGCCAAACTGCATGGGGCCGCTGGGCCGGGGGGGAGGGGGGTGGGGTGATGCGGTGCGGGGGTCTGAACCAGATGAGAAGTGACACTGGGTTCAGGGGTTAATTTGTGTAACAGACGAATTTGCATACAAATGAAAAATGATGGAATTTTTCTGTTCCCCGAAACTTTCAATGTCATCTGCATCAAGCAGGCCGACAGCGCTCCTTGGCTGTTTAAAGAATATTCATTACTTCTAAAGCCAGGGCACCTTGTTTGCCATTAATCTCAACTGCAGGTCAATGACTTAATTTGCTCAACTTTATCAGCGGTGCCATTGGCTTTCTGTATTTAGACTCTTTGTAGTTTTAAAAAATATATATATTGTGCTCTTATTGCCTTTCTTCATAAAGAGAGGATAAGCTTTTTAAACACAACAAAGGCGCAGTAACTCTGTTCTGTGAAACAGTTTTGAAGACATAAATGAATTACTCCAGACAGAAATATATCCAGCCCACTAGGCTGCTGTGTCTCTCCTTCAAAACCCCCAGAACTTCTGGAGAGATTTCCTCTCAAATCATTTTTTCCCTCCTTGATTGGATTGATTGTTTTTCTAATCCAGAGAAAATTACTTGCAAAAAAGGGTCATATAATCATGGCAAAAGTGTAACAGTGGAGTGACTAAATTCATTTCATTTCTCTGGAGTGAGTTCACAGTATTTCATCTTATGTGATTCCTTTCTCGTTCTCTCCCTCCCCAGAAGTCTTCTCCGTCCCCCCCTGCCTCACGCCCCACATGGGAGAAAAGCTACAGAAAAATTAGCTTTTGAGTGAAAATGTATCGCAAAAACCATTCTTTTAAAAATGTGTTTGCGCCGCTTTCTGTCTCCTGTCAAAACTTGCAATGGAGGGAAACGGGGATCTTATGGAACCGCTGGGTGAGGATATCTTTCACAGGAAGGTGGAGCAGGGATCTTAGGGATATCTTTCACAGGAGGGTGGAGCGGGGATCTTAGGGGAGCAGGTGGGTGAGGATATTTTTCACAGGAGGGTGGAGCGGGGATCTTAGGGGAGTAGGTGGGTGAGGTTATTTTTCACAGGAGGGTGGAGCGGGGATCTTAGGGGAGCAGGTGGGTGAGGATATTTTTCACAGGAGGATGGAACGGGGATCTTAGGGGAGTAGGTGGGTGAGGATATTTTTCACAGGAGGGGGGGAGTGGGGATCTTAGGGGAGTAGGTGGGTGAGGATATTTTTCACAGGAGGATGGAACGGGGATCTTAGGGGAGTAGGTGGGTGAGGATATTTTTCACAGGAGGGGGGAGTGGGGATCTTAGGGGAGCAGGTGGGTGAGGATATTTTTCACAGGAGGGTGGAGCGGGGATCTTAGGGGAGCAGGTGGGTGAGGATATTTTTCACAGGAGGGTGGAGCGGGGATATTAGGGGAGTAGGTGGGTAAGGATATCTTTCACAGGAGGGTGGAGCGGGGATCTTAGGGGAGCAGGTGGGTGAGGATATTTTTCACAGGAGGGTGGAGCGGGGATATTAGGGGAGTAGGTGGGTGAGGATATTTTTCACAGGAGGATGGAACGGGGATCTTAGGGGAGTAGGTGGGTGAGGATATTTTTCACAGGAGGGTGGAGCGGGGATCTTAGGGGAGTAGGTGGGTGAGGATATTTTTCACAGGAGGGTGGAGCGGGGATCTTAGGGGAGTAGGTGGGTGAGGATATTTTTCACAGGAGGGTGGAGCGGGGATCTTAGGGGAGTAGGTGGGTGAGGATATTTTTCACAGGAGGGTGGAGCGGGGATCTTAGGGGAGCAGGTGGGTGAGGATTTTCACAGGAGGGGGGAGTGGGGATCTTAGGGGAGCTGGTGGGTGAGGATATCTTGCACAAGAGGGTGAAGCAAGCTTTTAATGGGCTGAAGAACAGTTGTGCAGTGTACTATTAGAATAACTGACAATTAGATTTTTTCTGGTTGTGGTGGGGATAAAAGTGGGGGTTTCTGAATTACTTTGTACTGCGGTATCCATAGGTTTTTAGAAGTAATGATATGACTTTTGTATTGAATATTTAGCATTCATAGACTATTGTAACTAGGTATACCAAGTATAATATCCCAGCAAATATTATTTTGTAGAACTAGAAAAAATACTCTATTTTATTATAAGATTTGAAGGTGGTTTTTGCCTTGAACCAGTGGGACCCATGTGATTAGAGAGAAATATAAATTCATCGCATTTTTATCCTGTGTGCTGAGTGAATGAACGGTATGAGGAATTGAGAGGAAATTCCTGGTTAGAGAAAACTGCCTGGTTTTTCCGTATTTATCTTGGTGGTTGGGAGCTAAGTGTGCTGTTAGTCTTCATGAAGTGCAGTACTGAAGTGGAGGCTCTATAGTACAATGGTAGCTCAGTTGAATGGAGGAGGTTGCTTTCAAATGTGTCACTCACATTTATTTAATTACGTTATTTAGGGAAAATGTCTTTGTTGGGCTCAGAAGGGTTTAATGGACTTTGCATCTTTGTTTATCTGTGTTCAACTGAAGTATTTATTTACTTAGGCTGTTTAATATGATATGTCATAAGCTGGTGATAGACAGAGAAGACAGAGTTGTAGAAATGGAGAAAGCTTAGACGGGGTTTAAGAAAGAGAAACAAATATAATAAATATAGCATATTACCATCTGTAATCTAATGGCTTCATTAATACACGGGCTAATTAAATATTGTGATTTATCGAACTTAAAAAAAAATACAAATATGGACAAGTTCAAGTTTACACTTTAATTATCCATTCATTCGACCAGGTTTTTCAGCACTTGGTGAAAACGTACAGTATGTACAGTATGTACAGCTGTTCTGAATTGAAAGTTTGAAATGAGAATATTTGCTTGACGTTGAATATATATATTTTTTTAGCTTTAAGTGAGATACATTCAGAGCCATAGGACACACAGTAAGGCAGTAATAATAAGTGTACTTATTATGGTGACATCGTCCACACACACACAAAGGCACACACACACATAAGCGCACAAAAACCACAAACGCAAACACATGCACACACACGTACATACAGTTGAAGTCGGAAGTTTACATACACTTAGGTTGAAGTCATTAAAACTAATTTTTAACCACTCCACAGATTTCATGTTGGCAAACTATAGTGTTGGCAAGTCAGTTAGGACATCTACTTTGTGCATGACACAAGTAATTTTTCCAACAATTGTTTACAGATTATTTCACTTTTAATTCACTATATCACAATTCCAGTGAGTCAGAAGTTTACATACACTAAGTTGACTGTGCCTTTAAATTTTATTAAATAATAGTTGGTCACATATCCTTTGCATGCCATGACTTCCTGATGTCTGTGACCCAACAACATGAAAAGACTCTTGATATCTTCTGGTACTCTTAGAAGCGATACTATAATGTCTCTGCATTTGAATGGATCTCTATGGGAATTGGGGGGTGGGACTAGATTTAGATTTTTAATTTATTTTAAATTATGCTGGAACAGTATGGAATACATGATTGGTAAAATGGCTGTAAGTGATCAAGGGTCTGTGGAATCAAACAATCCTCAAACCATCACTCTGCTGCCAGATATGCAGTAGATATGGATGGATCACTTTAAGGGTTGTTTCTCCTGACAAATTTTCCTATTGAACTCTATGGGAAAATAAGTCAGGAGAAGAAACCCTTCAAGTTATCCATCCATATCTACTGTATTTCTGGCAGCAGAGTGATGATTTAAGGCTTGTTTGATACGTCAGACCCTTGATGACTTAGAGCCATTTAGCCACACAAATGCACGCATATACACATACACACACATGCACACACACAAACAAATGCACGCATATACACATACACATATATGTAGACTCACACACACACAAATGCACACACATACACTCACATACACAAATGCACACACACACACACACACACACACACACACACTGGACTAATGTCTACACACATGCAGGTGTCATGCCCAAAGTCTCATGCTCATGCACATGTTGGCCTCACACACATACGTACAGTACATACACTTGTCTTATTCAAGAAAACAAATGTAGAACAATGAACACTCGTTTTGATTGCAAATACCGGTAAAGATAACTATCTAGCAGTAATTATGAAAAAAGTATACCAAATATTGTATTTCAAAATAATGTTAAAATGGGTCAAAACATGACTATTTTTTTTAATACACTTGCCCAATCTACAAGTTGGTGAGAAACCTACTAGAACACCTGGGGCCCTATCTAACACCCGGCGCAAAGCGGCGCTAACCCAAACGCAAGTGTCTTTGCTATCTTACACCCGGCGCTAGGTTCATTATAATGCCTAACGCTTACGTCCTTTAACTACCATGTATTCTTGCGCCCGTTCCAAGTGAACTGGGCGTGTTGGTCTTAAGATGAGGAGTGGCCAGGATTATTTTTAGCGCATTGCTATCTTGAGCCAGCAGAAAGCGCTTGCACTAGAACCACCACAAACCTGGTTAAAAAAGTCATGTCGCAGTTGTTTACATGTTATTTTAACGGCGCATATAAGTGCGTCTACATAGGCGTGTGCACAACGCGCGTACCCTCCTGTCTGTTACACACAGGGGCGCGCACAAGCATGACTGAAATATCTAGATCACAATGTGAAATATTATTATTGTGTAGGCTATATCAAAAATGCATAATAATAAAAGGTTCCATAGGTCCACATACCTTTCCCTCAGCGAAGGGAAACGATGCCACATTACATTGCTCTCAGCCCACTCCATCAACATCCAGGCGATGTGCGATGGTACGGGGACAATGGCTATCCATTAAAAAGGAACTGATAACCACCTAAATCAAGCCTAATGCGCAAATTGTCATTTGCACCTAATGCGTGAATTGTCATTCAATGGAAAGCTCGCGCACTGCAATAGACGGACATTTCAGTTCTGAAAATGCGCTTCAGATGTCATTACAATACAGCTCTGTTTATCTAGGAATACAGCCTGTAAGTAAATAGAATGGTTTGTGACTGAAAAAAGTTCAAAACCTTATAATGTTGCTTTTATTGTTTTTCAAATAGCCTTGGCTACAGCGGACTCGCTGTGCATAAGGTTTTTTCGATAGCCTATGGTTAAAAAACGGAGATAAATGTTAATTGAATTGTTAACTGAATAAATCATGTTAACTGAATTGTAACCTTAGCTATTCTTCGTCCTTCATATTTTTTTAATTACAGTGACAAGGTTTCCATACCCTCAGCTTATTAAAACTCAGCTGATTTCACCTGTTATTCCATAACTGAACAAAAGATTTTAAAGAGAACTAAGCGTCTAATTAGAAACTAAATCAAATTTGCAGCACGTTACAATTAATTCACAATTAATTTTAATACCATTATCTGCATGTGCGCTTTACAGGAGCAGGTCTGTTTCCCCTGCTGTAAATCGCACTTTTAACGGTCTTCCTGGGAAAGTTGATCGTTTTAAAGTATTATGCTACCAGTAAAACAGGTTGGTTTCCATAAGCAGGACATTATAAAACAAGGGAAAATATGCTGAACCTATGGGTTGTCAACCTGACAGATTTATTGTATTTAGTGTCATCATTAAGGCAAAATAACGTTATTTATGTTATTAATCAAAATTAGAATGCAGGTAGCCTAATGAACTTCGGATGAAGCTTGAACATTAGTACATTGCATAAGCAATCAGCCAAGGTGGAAAAGACCAAGCGCCAAGATAGGGCCCCTGGTATTACTGGCCCTGGGCAAACTTTATAATTGCACCCTGAATAGTGACACATGCATGTAAATATATCTGAATGGTAAAGAATGAGCATGCTGTATTTTACCTGCTGTGATAAAATAGTTGGCGGTATCAGTGATTCAACTTTGTAAGCTGATTTTAAAAAAGATTGTGATATGGCTGGGTGGAATGTATGACAAGATAACTGAGGTTGAATGCAATGTCCTGAACACACCCAATGCCATGCCTCAGAATAATTCATTTAAACATTGTTTCCTGTTTCATTCACATATTTTTGCCTTGAAATTAATTTGAGAGTTGAAGCTATAATGTACAAAACATACTGTTTATAAAGGTTTATAAATGTTGGGTATTCTCCTACTTCTAGCATTGCTTCCTGAGGATGTCATTGCAAATATTAGAATTATTATTAACGTAAATAAGTAAATAAATAAATATCCTGGGCTTGTCCAATGATGGTTATATGTAAGCAGACCGCACACTCAAAAACAAAGGAACAACCTTATTATAAATATATACTATTTTTATTTTAATTAAATAGAGACTAGTGTATTTTTTTCTTTTTGGATTTATTGTAGCTGCAACCAGCACCTCTATATTGAAGAAACACAGAGTACACTGAGTTGTTTTTCTGTGTGTGTATAAATAAATAAATAAATAATTTGGTGCTTCCATCTGGTACAAAAACGATGAGAGATTAAACAAACTATACAGGTACCTCTGCAGGTTATCCTAGCTTTGTCACTATGCAGCTGAAATTGAGAACTTAGGGCCTGATTTACTACGACCTTTAACGTGTGCAAAACCTTTTAGCACACGCAAAACTAATAACACAACCAGTGATTGGTGCAAAACAAATACCATGGCCAATCATCCTTCATGTTATTGGTTTTGCGTGAGCTAAGAGGTTTTGCAGATGCTTAGTGTACCTCTGCAACATTAAACACTGTGTTGCATTGTGGGATAGCAGAGGGAAGGTGAGGGGGTGGGGGCAGAGAATAAGCAGAGTCTGGGTAAAAGCAGAAATATGCTTGTGAACCATTGTTTGGTTCTTTATGCAAAAGGGCCTTTGTGATTGAGACTCTTGATCCTCCGTACTCAGAGGAGAGCTCAGTATTGATCTTAACAGAAAGTAAAGGCTCCTTTCATCAGTTCCTCCACCTTCTCCCTCACTTTGAGGTGTGCAACCAGGAGCGGAGCACCCTCGCCTGGCTACAAGCAAAGATTAGAATGGGCTAACCTATACAGATTAATGAGCTTTAGGTGCAGAATTTAGATTGAGGATGTCTAATTAGGAGCGATCAAAGTTAGGGAGTTTATCCCCAAAACAAACCTGCCCATTTGAATGCAGTAGGAGTCAGGGACTCCTGACCGGCTCGAATGCTGTGTACTTTTTAATCACATGCAAGCTTTCATCACCGTCGCTGTTCCTCCTGTCCTCTACACTTTGTTAGTTTGGAGTTAAGTAGGAATTGGAAGTGCTAGAACCTTCAGTCGAAAGAACAAATGTCTTTTCTTCTCTTTTTTGGCCAAAGCTGCAGGATGCATTAGTCCCTCAGTTAATTTGTTGGTCGGCTACTTTCCCATTAATTGGTTTTGGCACCGAATTTGAGCTGAAGAATCTTCTTGATAACAGAGGTTACTGGTTACTGGAATGTACAGCATGTTTTGCCATTGCATGAGTCCAGCTTTTGTTTCTTCTTTTTTTTTTTTATTGGATCTTTATTTTCCAAGAAGAAGTCAAACAACAGTGGACAAATGGGATTCAGTCTGTACAGTCTGTAGTTTGTACAGTCTGTAGTGTGAGACAACAAGTATTGTATTAATTATGAGTCACCTAAAAGGGGAAATATAAAAAGAAAAATGGCAGGAAAATATTTCAGCTGTTAATTTCTCCTTTTATCATTAACCCCTTAACTAGTGGTTTAATTTATTTGCATTCATTGCGTTTTTTTTATGGTGAAAATTTAAAGTAATCTGGTCACACACTATACCATTTGAAAGTGTTAAAACTCACAATCCTATCTCTATAATCTATTTTACGGTCCCAGTGTTATAGCGACAAAGGTTCTTTATTTTGTAAGTTACGGCTTGGTGGGGCATGCCCCATACCTATACAGCACCGAGAGTTTGGCACTTTTCAGGGTTTCCTACAGAAGTAACTACAATGACCATAGACTCTGAGCCCTTAAAAACATTAACTTCTGTATGTTCTGACCGTATGTAACCACACAGCATTCAGATACAACTTCACACATCCACACAATAAAGCCCCAAACTTGGGTTATTTTGCCATTTTTCTCCTTCCTCTTCCACTTCTTCTTCTTCCCATTCTCCTGCCAAACTGCCTGCCTCCGTCGCGATGTTATCCAATGGGGAGAATTATTCTTTGAGGGTATGGTCCGTATACCTGCTCATCAAGCTTATCGCCCAATAGAAACGCTTCATACTAATGGTTTTTAATGTTAATACAGCTAATGGCTTCATGCTTTCCAAGAAGTTACTGTGGCTTAATGGATAGAGGTGCTGTCTCTCACACAGAGGATTGTGGGTTTGAGCCCAGCAGGGCACATGTATATTTTCCACAAAAACAATGTGCACCTGTTAAGTACTTTTCATTTATTAGACTGTTATTATTTTCACATTAACATATTTTTATTGCAAAGGCAAAAGAGGTTTCCAATATTAACTGTTCAATGTTTCACTGACACTTGACGCTCGCTCTTGTCTGGTTTGGGGAGGGTGTTAAGCTCTGCTCTTGCGGTCATGACTGACTGACTGTGGAACCGAACTTCAACGTACCCTTGCCTCAGCCAACATTTCTTTATTCATTAATTTCTTCACTTCAGCTCTGTTCACTTTATCCTTTTCATACATTACACAATGTCACCATAAAATTAACTACTAGGAAAATTAAGAATTTACGATAATAGCCTACATTAAGAATTGATGATAGCCTCATTTAAGCTGCAATCCTTGAGATCGGAATTATAAACCGCCAATTCCCGAAACATATCTCATTCATGGATAGTCACTTAAAAAGAAAAACAACAATAGCCTCCGAATGTGGCTCTAGTCTACGCTACTCTGCAGATAATGTAGCTTACTACAAACACTTTTAATTATAATAATAAGAAGAAGAAGAATCTCTGTTATGTACTTTCTTAGTAGTATCTATTTTCTTTCTGGCTAAGATTCCTGGGAAATATGCATTGTCCAATTAAGCTTGTTAGCCAACCTTACTGTTGCCAGAGAAGCGTCAGTCTGCTTCTAGTCAGAAAGCAGATACAAGCTAGGCTACTACGAAGCGAATCAACATTCCTTATAGCCTACATTCATTGCACTACAGAAAACTAAACTAAACCTAGCTGACCAGTACCAAAACATTTCCCGCAGGTAACATTCTACACTACCCGAAAAAAAACTGCGAAGGAATTTCTGCGAATGAACTCGCTAGCTCGTAGCCCACACATGGAAGGTTGGAGTTACGCATCCGGCAATCCAGTGTTGAATAGCCTAACGTTAAATGTATTTAATTTTCTATAGAATACTAATAGCCCTATTTTAAAACTGTATTTCCATATTTTACTGATGCAAACTATTTAGGCTGTACTAGCTATTTAGGCTGTATGTCTTTCAGCTAGAATGTGTTTGCGTCTAGCCCATTGTGCATGCATGTCTCCATGTAGACTTGGTTCATTAATTTACATGCTTCTTCATGATCCATAGCTCAGGTGGTGCTGTTCATTGTATTTCATTACACATTAAATGCTCATCTACAAACTCTTTTAATGTAATTGTGTGCTGTCTGTAATAGGATAACTGTTCTCATTCTTGTCAATAGAAGGCGTTATAGTTATGCGAATGTCTGCATGCATTTCTTTGGAATGCATGTCTCTGTGTTTATTTTCATGCATTATTCATCATTAGTTAGCTATAAAAAGCCAAGTTACTCACGCATAGCCTACATAGTGCTGTCTATAAGTCCTTAATTCCAACTTGCAAAAACTAGGCCTGCCTTTAAAAGTCTTGATATCAAAATGAGGCCAAGTTACAACTAACAATATTGCCTATCGTAGCTCACACTAAATAAACTAGCTCTATTCCAAAGTAATGCTATCCAAACTTTCCAAATTATTTAATGCAACTTGGCCCTGTGTTTCTTCATCTTACCATCTCAAGAGAATGTGGTCAATGAAACTGTATGTGCCACATCAAACTGCAAAATGAAAATAATTTATAGTGGAAATACTCTGATTCACATGTGTTGCACTTAGAAATTAAACAGAAAAATGACTACACTATAGGGCATGTTTGAACAATTGTCTGCATCCACTGCTTTGGGTCAATGAAAAGCACAGAATGAATAAAATGTATTATTATTATTATGTATTTATTTATTTATTTATTTGGATTTCTATCAAAACCTGTGTGGTCCTACAGAGCATAGATATCCTTGTGCTCACAAAATTGTGTTGTTCAAACACCTATGTAGACGCACTTGCGCCGTTAAAATAACATGTAAACAACTGCGACATGACTTTAGACCAGGTTTGTGGTGGTTTTAGTGCAAGAGCTTTCTGCTGGCTCAAGATAGCAATACGCCAAAAATAATCCTGGCCACACCTCATCTTAAGACCAATCCGCCCAGCTCACTTGCTAGGGGCCAGATTCAGAGTTGAGATAAGCCCGTGCAAATGGGACTTATGCCCGGAATTCCGCGTAGCTTAAGCTATTTGTGATTCAGACATTTGACTTATCCGCTGTTTTAAGCGTCTCTGCAGTATATACGTGGCATTACACGCACGGGATGGAGATTTGATGAAAATGAGGCATGTCTGCAAGTTGTGCAAGATACGCGTATTCAGAGTTTTCCCTTAATCATTTTTTTCCGCACAACTTTGTTCTGAAAAAAAGGTCGTTTATGTCTAGCGCCACCAATAGATTATTAAAAATGAAAAATACAGCATCTTTCGCATAAATGGATAAGAATGAGTTATTTATGTTATGTTATTTGAACATAATATTGGTCATATTTTCCTTTGCATAGCTAACTTACAATTATCAGAGAGCTGTCATAAAAAGAAAAATATGTAAAAGTAGGCTATGATTGACCGTCTGGTATATCATACCAGACACATATTAGATAGATTAATTGATAGACAGTGTCTGGATCATATTCGCTTTGACAGAGAGACGATTTGTGTCAGCACAGCTTCTCCAAAATTAAGTTGAAGATGTTGCATATAAGCTATTGTGTTCAACCAACGTAGGCTACATGACTTTATTAGGTAAATCGTTAAAAAAAGATTACATTTTTTAAATCTTTTTTTTCAGTAAATCCAACGATTTAATTGTTTACCTAATAATATTGCTGTCCAGCGATTATTTATTTTGATTGTGTGACGAGTATATCCCAGTCATCAATAGAAGCTATGATCATTTTATCAATGCGATGTATTAATATGTTCACTGCATGCATACCTGGCAACCTGGGGGGGCAGGTACAAGAAACAGGTCATTATAATATCATGCCCTGTACCACCCATATTTTGAGATAAGCACCTGCTTAGTTAGTCAGTTCACGTTACATCCGTGCAGGAGAGGCACTTAAGCGCATGACTTAAGTTGGCCATCTCTGAATCGGGCCCTATGGGCGCAAGATCACTTGGTATTTAAACGTTGTGAGTGCTAGGGGCTATAATGAACCCTGCGCCGCGTGTAAGATAGCAAATACACTTGCGATTGGGTTAGTGCCACTTAGTGCCGGGTGTAAGATAGGGCCCCATACGTTCTATATGTTCCACAGAAATCCACAGACGACACGAATAATGGTAAAGTTGGTATCCTTATTCCGGCAAAAAAAAAAAGACTTTCAAGCGAGAAAAAAAAAACTTCCACTGTGTTCGAGCTTCGGTTACTTTGTTTCAGTAATACATAGTGTACTTCTGACTCTTTGAAAACAAGCTCCCAGGGGTTACTTTACAGAAGTGACCAGGATTATGCCTGTAGAGAACAGTAACCATTTTATTTTCAGGCTTGTGTTCAAAAAAAGATGGTGCTAGAGAAGGGGTTAAAGTAGAAGTAAAACAAGCCAATTTGTTCTTTAATAATTCCCAAGTAAACATGTGACTGATAAAATAAATAAATAAATAAATCGAAGTCACAGCATATATACAAAATAAACCTTTGTAAAAAGGAGTCATGGGACCCGCCTCATAAATAAAATGAGTCACCAGTTTCCTTTGCAGGTGCATGTTGTTTGTGTTTAAGTGGTGCATAAGAGATGAGATTCATAGTCAGTTACACTGGGTTGTTTAGTCTGCAGTGTGAGAACTCTAAATCCCAGGCCCCAGGCCCCCCACATCAGCAGCATGTGGACAAATTCATAACTTTAATGTAAACCCTGCACTGTAGCGTCCGTGTTCAGCTGGAATACCATTACAAAACCATCCATAGCTGTTTCTTGTATGTGTGTGTAAAGATTTGAGGCTTAAATGGAACTATGACAAATTGTTTTGACACAATTTAATCTTTAAGTCAAAACTCTCCCAGCGCAGCTAACCTTGGCTTCCATCTTTTCATTGCAGTGACCTTTCCAGTATTTTGCAGTTACTTCCTGTCTATTATTTATACAGCTGTTAGTACAGCAGTGTGAAGCTGTGCCGGTCTGATGCTACAGCTAAAATGCAATCGACTGCAGCACATTGTCAATTAACATTTATTATCAATTAGGTCATCGAATTGATTAGCATGGGAGACCTTACAGCCTTTCCCATGATAAATATGTCTATAAGAGTAAAAGGCAAGTTAAATTGATGAAGAGAGTCCTGTCGCCGGAACAATAGTGTCACGTCCGATTTGGGTAATGGTCTGAAAACAGTGTCTTACTGCCCTGCATAATATTAACATACATGCAACTGCCTTCTGAAGCTCAACATTCATATGTACATATTTATTGCATTTTACGCATTGTAATTTAATTTGATGAGTATAACTTTTAACCCAGGGCTTACTTATCTGTATGTGGGGAAGAAAACGCATGGGGAACTTCAAACTGAAGTGATTTGCTCGTACAGTTCTATACTGACGCTGCAGTAGATGTATTATTTTTGTATTAAGTTATCACTTCCTGCTCGCAGGCATTCCCAAGTTGGCTGCAGTCCATAATCTTAATAAAGGCAGTGCCAAAGCAACAATTTGGGAGAAATTTTCCGCTAATATATGCGCTCACAATCACTGGCCTCTGAGCGATGGGCCAGTCATGCCCCCCCCCCCCCCCCCCCAGAAGATAAGTGATACGCTTTCAACTTCATAATTGCATCAGTCTCTGAAGCAATAGTTCTCTTGCCATTCATTACATCTTATATTCAGATGAATTAAACCAATAATATCAATATAAAGCTGGAACTGCTGCATATTTATTTTTAATACCTTTTGATGTTACAATGAATGACCAGTGACTATATACACACACGTTTTTTATTTATCACCCATTCTTGAGAACCCAGTCATGTCCTACCAAAATATCTTACAATTATAATTAATATACACACGCTCTAATATTTAATTGGACCGCCTTCAGATTTGATTACGGCGCGCATTTATTTTCGACAACCTTATGCAACGTCACAACATTTATTTCCGAGTTGCATTAATTTTTGGTCGAGATCTTGTATTGACGACGGGAGAGTCGAACCACTCCGTAAAGTCTTCTCCAGCACATTCCAAAGACTTTCAATGGGGTTACGGTCAGGACTCTGGTGGCCAATTCATGTGTGAAAATGATTCCTCATGCTCCCTGAACCACACTTTCACAATTTGAGCCCGATGAATCTTGGCATTGTCATCCTGGAATATGCCCATTGATGGGATAACCTGGTCATTCAGTACATTCAGGTACTCAGCTGACTTCATTTTAGCCTGAGCCTAGACCTGACCAACTGAAGCAACCCCAGATCATAACACTGCCTCCAGAGGCTTGTACAGTGGGTACTATGCATGACGGGTGCAATGGCGACTTTTTTTTGGCTAGGCAGTGTATAATATAATACAATTATATTATAACAAATGAAATCCTAATTTGCCTGGTGAAAACTTACATTTAAGTGTTTTATGGATGAAATACATATAATTTATTTCATGTTTTGGACTAATTAAATTTTTTATACCAGGAAACACCCTTGTCCCAGAAAATAATTCACAATTTCAAACAATTAAAAAATGTATTAAAGGCCTTCAAAACCTAAAACAAACAATTCCCACTGATAACAAAGGTGCGAAAATTTAATTTACTTTTACAATGCTGTTTTAAAATATATGTTTTATGAAAATGCTGGCCCTTGAAAATTGTGTCCCAGATTTTTGTAAACAATGTCAGATTTCTATAAAAATGTAACGTATACAGTCATAAAAAGGGTTAGCTATATCCTAAGGACCCCTGTCTCATTCCATAGTTTCAGGGAAGGCAGCAAGGTTACTTCTTCTCTGGTAAGTAGTGTCTCAAACGTCACAGGTCGACTCCATCTCCCTTCTAAATTGAAACAAAATAAGAATTATGTGTTAAAAATGTCTATTTCCACTTGAATTAAGATACCTCTTACCCATTAAAAAAATAAAATGGCTACTCACTACGGCTATGCCGTGAAATTAGATTATATAAGATTTTGTCAACTCCATTATTTTATCTCACGGAGTTGACATCTATGCTGATCGAGGTCAATTCTCTTTATTGAATCATGTCATTGAAATTAGCTATTTATTTTCAATGGAGTTATTTAAATACTATTAAAACATTAAGAAATTGTTTTTTCTAGCTGAAACATCTGCTTTATTTAGCATAACTATGTTAGGAACAAAAAATAAGTGCTATTTAAATAAGCAATAAAGCACTGGGAGATGAAAGGTTTAGTCAGATTATCGTGGTCAGAATGCCACTATTGCTTTCTCTGTTATTTTCCTATTCATTGGCTTTGTGCTTGAAACATATAAAATTGTTTTTATTAGTCATTAATTACATTCTTGCCATGGGAGAAAAACGTTGCGTTCTTTGTGGTGTGGGTTGCCAGATGAATGCCTTGTCTTAGCCTGCAGTTCTTAAAGTAGACAGTGAGATCTGAATATTCAAAGATCATGAAAGCATCTCCGCCTCGCAGTATATGCTGTGATGAAATTAGGCATCTTTATTCGTTTAGTTACATGATGTCTTGGCTGATCATTTTCACTTGTGGATTTCAGCATGGAGAGCCCTAGGGACGGTGTTGTCCAGCAGAGATGTAGGCAAATGTAAAACTTATGAGAACCTCATGGACGCACCGTATATTTACAAATCCTTTTTTGAGTGGTTTTGTTTTCCCACAATCCCCCAGCACTTCCTTTCCATTGGTTAACATCCTCATTATCAGGAGGAACAAGAGGAGCAACTCTGTACCCCTCTCTCAGAATGCTGAAACATGATACGTGTAACCCCCACACCGCCACCGTTCCCCCAGGAGCTGGGAATAAAATCAGACAGGCAGGTGTAACGTTACTGGGGGGAGGGGGGGGAGCACTAAACATCTGATGGAGAGATTGGGGGGGGGGGGGGTCCCCATTTTTATTGCCTCTATGCATTAAGCATCCGCATGTCCAAAAAGAAAGGCCTGACCTAAATATGGCTGAAAGACACAACATGTGACCTGCTTAGTGCTCCCTGCCATGGCCCGGAGCCATAGCCGGGGCTCTATTAGTGGGAGAAAGCACAGATGCTACCAGATGGCCAACATATTGTCCAGAGATGACCCATGTATAATTGCAGAAAGTTCAATACACTCAGGTTCAGAATTTAATTGCATTGACCACCTTATTTGCCACTGCAGCTACTGTATTCAATACATTTAAGGTGGAGAGTTTCACAGGGGCCTTATACACCGCACTGGTGTGGAGCGCTGAAATGTGATTGGTGTTTGTGGGGACAGAGTTTTCGACATTCACACCTTACATCATCATCTCACGTAAGTTTAATCATCTCAGTGTTTCTACAATGACACTAAAACCAGAACTCGGCCTGAAAACCCTTATTTTATTTTGAATTTCAAAACGGTTTGGGTTAGTGTTATGGTTATTCTTATACAGAATTCTTATACAGACAATATATAAATGTGCATGTGCACTTATTTATTTATTTGTTTGTTTATTTATTTATTGGCAGAATGAACCCATGTGCAAAAGCAGATGAAATCTAATGTGGTAATGTAAATGTGTCCAGGAGCGATGTAAAATGTGCAGCAGCAGGCTCCGGGGTAAATAGATGGCTGGGATCTGTCTGCTCCCCACGGCTGTTAGCACAGGCGGCTCTCAGGTAGAGCCCCAGGCCTGTCCGGGCAGCAAGGCACTGCACACTCAGCCTGGCACACATCTTCCTCTTCATCTCCCTCCCCTACGCTCCTATAATGTCCCTGTTTGCTGTTACACATCTTCCTCTTCATCTCCCTCCCCTACGCTCCTATAATGTCCCTGTTTGCTGTTACACATCTTCCTCTTCATCTCCCTCCCTATGCTCCTATAATGTCCCTGTTTGCTTTTAGACATGTTTGCTGTGGAAAGTATTACAGTGAACTATCTGGGCAAGAGACACAATGAAACAACAGCATATTTACTACATTATATTTTTGTCACTGTTTTGATGAGTGTCCACCTTAAAATGTGTATATACTATATATATATATATATATATATATATATATATATATATATATATATATATATATATATAAAATGTTGTTGCAATTACTGAAATTCTGGTGAATGCTGTACAATACATTACATTAAATACAGTGCATATATCTTCCTCACCTGCGCCATTTATTTATACAATTGAGCTGATAGAGCCTGATAGCCAGTCCACCTTAATTTTTGAAGGCACTCTACTTATTGATGGCAAGTTGCTTAAATTTATTTGTAGATGGTCAATTCATATTGACCATAACTCGACCTTCAGCTGACTGCAATAGATATTATGATCAATAGCTGTGCTCGATGAGCAATGCCTACTATACGTACTGTACCAAACGTAAGGCAAAAATAAAAAAGCAAATCAGTGTTGTTATTGGCCATGGGTAACTAAGATGGTTGGAAATGCTCAGAAATTACGTGTGGTTTCACAGTCAGGTTTCAGAGACTGGACATATTTAACTTTTTTTATTTTGTCTCTGTAAATGGGAGGTGACTGGCAATTGCTGTTAAGCAACACAAGACTAAGAGGATATACAATAATGTGTATAATTATAATAATAGTTATGTGTCAGAATATTATAGATTATTCTAGTATATGCATCCTTTACTGAAGCATCTTAAAAATATACTTGAGACAACATATTAAAATATTAGATGTCGGCACAAAGCTCTATTTCTGTTAAGTACAATTTATAATATTTTAAATGTTTACATATGAATTTGTTAACATATTTAATTGCATGGTTGGTAACATTGTTTCTATTTAAAATGTAGTTTAAAAAATCTGAAGATTTGGCTAGAACCCTGTGATGCAGTATAGTGGTGTTGGTGTATTGCATTATACTGAAAAGTGAAACATAAATCAAAGTGAAACACATTTATGAGTCTGAAAGTGCTCTGTGTTTCATCATGAAAACAAGTGGAGAAGTATCGCTGCCATTGCAGATGGAGTTAGACTGTTGGTTTGGGGCACATTGGAACCTGCGGGTTATCAATATAAAACAGTAACATTCATTTCATGCATCAGGAACAGCCTGGAGTACTCCAAATTATCCTTCTTTCAAGGCAGTTTGATGTCAGCCTATGAGGACACACACACACACACACACACACACACACACGCACACGGTTCTGGGTGCAAATGAGAGAAAAGAAAAATGTTTATGCGTAGACTTATGAATGCTGTGGCGGAGAGCCTTGTACTGCTCTCCCACTGGTGATGCACTGCCATTGTGGAAAGAGTTTAAACCATCTGGAAGCTTCTAGAAACCGGGCGGGTAGACCTTGTCAAGATGAGGACTGGCAATTTGTGTTCGTAAGTACAGTGAAACATCCATGTGTTTCATTGGAAATGATAAGGATAGCAGCTACGTAAAAGGGATGAAGAACAGTCCAGTTATGAGTCTGGTTACCCTGTAAAAATGCCTCATAGTTCATACTGAGTGGCATAGATATGTTGCCAATATGATGCTCATTATGACTATTCTTTTTCTTTTTTTTTGCTCTGAATGACTTGACAGAAATATAATATAGTATCCATTCCTGCTTTGTATACGGGCATGTTGAGGAGTAATCTTGTCTCAGATTTACAGTCAAATTTCATCTCTTACATTACACCTCATGCAATTTCACAATGGACAGTCAAAGGGCTTTATAAACAACCGTTTCTTCCATCTTACTTTTTATCGATAAGCCAAATTTTTTTTTGAGATAATGATTTATCAAAAGACCCTGAGCAGTTGGTATAGGCACAGTTCATTAATAACAGAACACAGTGTCTTGTCCCCTTTGGGGCTTTCCCCATAGACCCAAAGTAAAAATATACATCTGAATTAATATCATATTTTATCTCAAATGTGAATAAAAATTTATTTCAAATGAGCCAATTTGCATTTCTAAGCACCAAGGCCTTGGTGCACACAAAAATAAAAATAAATAATAAATGAATTAAAAAAACAACAAAAACAAATGACTTCAGCATCAGCATTGAGAGTATACGTGAATATGTGCAACTGGCCATTACATAGAAACCTGATATGTTAGTGTGTTTTTGTCTGGGTTTGGGCATTATTAATGTGGTGCATTGTTGGACTGTTCTACAGCCACTGGTGGTGGTGTGACCACTGCCAGTGAGGAGCAGAGAGGAAACAGCACTGAGACTGGGGGAGAGAGCATTACTGATCGCGAGCTGGAAAGGTTTTAAGGTCAACGCAATAAACAAACAGCACATTGATTATTCCCTACTCCCCACCGTTCACAGGAAGCCGGCGCTTTCACGAGTGCTCATCTCTTCATCTCGGCCCCGTCGCGTCTATCGCCCCCCCCCCCCCCCCCCTCCCCAACCCATAAATGAATCGCTTCACCTAGACCCCCCCATGGGAAGTGTATCAAGAACAGGCAAGTACAACAGATTTGTAATAATTTTATCAGCAACGAACTGCATCCTGACTTGAATGATGGACAGGAGACCCCTCCCTTCTGAATTATGGACAGGAAGCCTCTCCCTCCTGAATGATGGGCAGGAAGGCCCTCCCTGCTGAATGATGGACATGAGACCCCTCCCTCCTGAATGATGGGCAGGAGACCCCTCCCTCCTGAATGATGGGCAGGAGACCCCTCCCTCCTAATGATGGACAGGAAGCCCCTCCCTCCCTCCTGAATGATGGACAGGAAGCCCCTCCCTCCTGAATGATGTACAGGAGGCCCCTCCCTCCTGAATGATGGACAGGAGGCCCCTCCCTCCTCTGCGTTTATGACAAGCAGACCACAGCCAAGCTTCAAACAATGGCCATTTTGAATGCCTTCTACTCAAATGACAAATCACAGGCAATAACCCCAGTTGCTTTTATTTTATGATTATAATGGGGCCAAGATTTTTCCCCCTTGCTTAAAAATGTGTTTTGTGGGCGCACATGTGTGTGTGTGTGTGTGCATGTGTGCATGTGTATGTTTTAAGTCTCTCCACTCTTTAATTGGCCTTCCTTGCCTGTGAAGCGAGTTCAAGCAATGGTGAGATGAAGCAAGTGTTAGGTTGCATAGTCGTGGGGTGACACGGGGTGTTCCCAAGCGTGAAAAGTCACATGGATGTTAGAATGCTGCAAACTGGCAATTAGGGCCAAAGCACCGTGTTTCCATTACTGCAGCCTTTTGAGCTGTAATATACCTGAGCTATATGATGCAAATGCAACTTTGTAACTTACGCAATCCTTTCATATCCACATCGTTTTGGCTTTCAGTGTTAAAAGGCCTCTGGGGGGATTGGAATACTGTTATTTGATTTGATAGCAACGAAAGTAAACGCAGTTGCCTGGGATTAGAATGAGATGGACAGGCAGAGCCTATGTTGCGGTGTCTTGAGGGTCAGTGTGTAGTGTACACCCCAGAATGACCCCTTATTTTATGCGCTCATTAAATCAGTACCCATTAAGGGAAATAAGACAAAGCAAGAAAGGATGGATCTCTTGAGTTTCACTTGCTGTTCTCTTGTTTATCTTTTGCAGGGAGTGACTGCAGCTTCTCAGAGAAAAAGGGTTGGATAGGCACTCTGTTCTGATTGTCTGTGCTGGGTATTGATTTCACTGCTGTTTTACCATATGGGCGATTCAGTCAATAACTCCAGCTTTCAGTTGCTCTTTTTTAAATTTTTGCGTGTTGCTGTTCTCGGTTTACAAAAAACATAAATTAAAATCTGTCCTCAAGTGACACCGTCCTGTGCTATCAATGTGCTGGCATATGGATTGCAGTCTGTCGTAATGTAACATTAATGAAAATCATTTATTTCTTTGAAGTTGTACACTTTTATTAAACCAGCTGAGACAATGAATTCCATGACGTCCTTCTGAAGGGTAGAGAACAGAAGCAAAGTTATATAAAGCCCGACGTTTTACAGTTTCGTGGAATAACAAGGCTGCCAAGTCACGTTGACAATGGTAACAGTACTGGAAGTGGAATTGTGATTAAAACAAGAATGCCAAGCCAACCCAGTTGATACGTGGAGGGGACAGGTATTTGGAGAGCTTAGCGATAACCTTTCCAAAATACATTTTTGGGTGCTGTATTTTCTTCATTGATTTCCGAAAACCATTTTCATAACAAATGCGAATATGACTGGCGGGCCTTAAATCTGGGGCCGCTTTACTCATAAAGCGTGGGGCCCATCGCCATTCACCTGCCACATTAGAGACTCTGCTCCCCGCACAATCTGAAAAGTCAGCATCATTTTTGAAAGGGACTGTTCCTGCCAGAAGTAGGGAGACTTACCATTGAGTGCTTTTTTTTATTTTATTTATTTATTTATTTTCTGTTCCAGTGAAACAGAAAAAAGCATAAAGCTGGCTTATGTCAGAACTGGTCACAGTGCCAAAAAGAGCCGTTTGCAAAGTTTTCAGAGAAAAAATGGGCGGGTTGGAGAGATGGCATTTCCATGCTTATCCTTGAGCTGAGAGAACATTGCAAACAAGCAAAAGTCTTCTTAGTGGCTTAAAAGAAATAGCGTTTGAAAATTGAAAGCTTAGGCCATTTTGAAAGATATAACTGTCAAACCTGCCCCTTCCGTGAAATTGATCATGAATTTATTTTTCAATAAAACATTTCAGAAATCCATTGAGTGTGTACAAATATATATGGGCCATTCTACAAAAGTCATGCAAATTGCTGTCCCTCTCTGATAAAAGTAAGAAATTGACCAATAAAATCTTTCAATGCTATATAATTCATTAGATCATATTATGTTTTAATATAATCCAAGATATAAATTGCAGTAATAATAGTTACATTTATCCAAAATCAACACTTATACTCTTGGGAGTATAAATTCCTATTGGGAGATGGCTGTCCCCACTATCAACCCTTAAACTGGTGCATTAAAAAATAATACCCAATAATTTGACTTGTCTCATTCAATAAAGCATGTGAATTTTTATCAAATATAAGTTAAAATAATGCAATCTATTTTGTAATAAATTTTATCGAAAAAATGCTGTCCCCAATTTTTACGTCACAACCGAAACATACACTGCTTGTAGCCACACACCCCTTTTTTTAACTAGGAAATTAGACAGCCTTCATATGAATCAAGGCCACATGGTGAGTAGCTAGGTTTTAGCATTTTGATATAATTGTCCTTCAAAGTATGAAAATTAGTCTGCGGTTTTAAGAGACGTCACACCCAAACACCCAAGTTTTCATATTAGAGAAAAAAAGTTGATTTCATAACTGTAGATTTGATTAAAAGGAAGGTGCATCTGCACAGAGAAGTGGTTGCTAACCATGTGCTTGCTAAATCTTTTGTTTTGTGGTTGAAATGAGCCAGAATTGTCACAACCAAAACAGTCACTACCGAAACAAATTGTATTGTTTTGACAGGCCTGTTTTGGTTGGTGACACTTGTCCGTAAATTCTTATTAAAGACAATAAATAGTGAGACAATCAATGCACATGTACAAACCTCAATTCCAAAAAAGTTGGGACAGTGTATAAAATGTAAATAAAAACAGAAAGCAATGATTTGCGAGTCCTTTTTGTATTCAATTGAAAACAAAGACAAGATATTTCATGTTTTAACTAATCAACTTTATTCTACATTTCATTCTTTATTCAGCTCATTCTACATTTGATGCCTGCAACACCTCCCAAAAAATTTGGGACAGGGGCATGTTTACCTTTGTGTTACATCACCTGTCCTTTTAACAACACTCAGTAATCTTTTGGGAACTACAACACTAATTGTTGTAGTTTTGAAAGCAGAATTGTTTCCCATTCTTGCTTAATATGAGACTTCAGCTGCTCACCAGTCCGGGGTCTCCATTGTCATATTTTGGGCTTCATAATTCGCCACACATTGTCAATGGGAGACAGGTCTGGACTGCAGGCAGGCCAGTCTAGCACCCGCACTCTCTGACGACGAAGCCATGCTGTTGTAACACGTGCAGAATGTGGCTTGGCATTGTCTTGCTGAAATAAGCAGGGATGTCCCTGAAAAAGCGATTGTCTACATTGCAGCAAATGTTGCTCCAAAATGCATATGTACCCATGGTGCTTTCACAGATGTGCAAGTTACCCATGCCATGGGCACTAACACACCCCCATACCATGACAGATGCTGGCTTTTGAACCTTGTGTTGGTAACAATCGAGATGGTCCTTTTCCTCTTTAGCCGGGGAGAACACAAAGTCCATTATTTCCAAAAACAATTTGAAAGGTGGACTCGTCAGACCACAGCACACGTTTCCACTTTGTGTCAGTCCATCTTAGATGAGCCCAGAGAAGTTGGCGGCGTTTCTGGATGTTGTTGATATATGACTTACACTTTGGGTAGTAGAGTCTTAACTTGCAGTTGTTGATGCAGCGACAAATTGTGTTTACTGACAATGGTTTTCTGAAGTATTCCAGAGCCCATGTGGTTATATTCATTACAGAAGCATGCCATTTTTAATGTAGTGCTGTCTGAAGGATCGAAGGTCACAGACATTCAATATTGGTTTACGGCCTTGCCCGTTTTCTCCAGATTCTCTGAATCTTTTACTAATATTATGGACTGTAGATGGTGAAATCCCTAAATTCCTTGCAATCATGTGTTGAGAAACGTTGTTCTTAAACTGTTGGACTATTCGCTCATGCAGTTTTTCACAAAGTGGCGAACCCATCCTTGCTCGTAAATGCCAGAGCCTTCATGGATGCTCCTTTTATACCCAGTCATGATAGCATGACCTGTCACCTATTCACCTATTCACCTATTTACCTGTGGAATGTTCCAAACAGGTGTTTTTTGAACATTCCATAACCTTCCCAGTCTTTTTTATACCCCTGTCCCAACTTTTTTGGAACGTGTTGCAGGCATCAAATTCGGAATTAGCGTATATTTACAAAAATCAATGAAGTTGCTAAGGTAAAACATTAAATATCTTTTAAATATCATTTTCAGTTTTAATATATAGACAAGAGAATTTACAAATCACTGCTTTCTGCTTTTATTTGCATTTTACGTACTGTCCCAACTTTGGAATTCAGGTTTCAGTAAGAGATGTCACAACCGCAACAATGTGGTCACAACCGAAACACCTGCTGTTTTGTTAAAATTTTGAATAATATGAATAATCAATCAAATATCCAAGATATACTGCTGGTGAGGGTATATATAATCTCATAAATAAGAATCTATCAAATTCATGTGATCAAATCTGTACATTTTATAGAGAACATTTCTACGGAGTTTTCACTAAATTTAATTCAAAGTTTTATTTGATTTAAAAATTCAGGGTAATTGATTCAAATTCAACAGCAGTCAAGATTTCTTTTCAAAAATGTAATTTTCAAAGGGGTGAATGAAACTCATCAATTGGGTATGTAATTTTATTTCAAAAGCAGGGTTTACACCATGTTTCGGTTGTGACATATTTAGCAGTAGTCGGTAAATTCATTCTTATTCAGAAAAAATGACGTGATTGCACTGTACATCTAGTATATTTATGTATCTCAGATAAAGTGTAACACATATATTATAAAAGAATTTTGCAAAAAGAATATAAATTTACACTTTTCTCCAACCCTCAATTTGCACGACTTCTGTAGAATGGCCCATATATATCATGAATGTTAATACAAACCACATTGGTCGTTCTTCATAATTCAACAGTATGGCATTGAACAGTAATGCCTTGATTCGTGATTCGTGATTCGTATTTCCATTCGACAAACCTATGCTGAAAATGTGAGAAAAACACGCTCGTGAACTGGATCGTTGAGCTTTTCAATATTTAAATGGATGTGGTCCTGGGAGGGCCAGTGGTAAGCTGTTTTGAAACCCTGCATTGCTTTTTGTTGTGGAGCTTGAGAGAGAGAGAGAGAGGAAAGAGGTTGTATTCTCATCTCTTCCCCAGGTTAATTATTCCCTAAATAGCCCTTAATTATTAAAAGCTGCAGTAATGTGAAGTGAAGTCAGGTGCACTTAGTGTCTTTGATGACAAACTTCCATCTGCCCTGGCAGCCATGAGGGAGCTGAGATGATAGACATGCTCTTTTTGTGGCGAAATCCCATGTTGAACTGATCCACTTGTAGTCTGATATTGTTTATTTACACGGTTTATTTGCTAAGTAGAAGCCTTAGCTGCGGACACCTGCACATCTTATATTTTTCTATGATATTGTAACTACTGTATGCTCATAAAAATAAAAAAAACATATGCATAGCATTTCAGGTAATATGGGGCTAAAGATTCAAAAGTTTCAGCACTTTCCCTTCAGAAATGGTCCCCCCCAAATAGGCACGTGTGCCCCCAAAAGTTTCATAAGGTTACACTACCATAGCCAGGAATACATAAATAAATAACAACACAATTTATTAATTTGTAACGCTCCGCCCCCACGCTATGGCTTCACTTGCATTATTAATGTGAATAGAGCCATGCACTCCACTCAAAACATCCCAGCAGTAGCACAGCTGTCTACTCAAGAGAGGAACTATTTTAGTAACTGTACTTGTAGTACCTGAATACAGCGATAACCATCTAAGGCACCTTAAGCACCTGACTCAAAAGGTAACCCATAGAGTAAAGCCTAAATCTGTCTGTTTGCCCCTCCTAAGGCACTTTAAGCACCTGGCTCAAAAGGTAACCCCTAGAGTAAGGCCTAGGTCTGTCAGGTTACCCCTGCTAAGGCACTTTAAGCACCTGGCTCAAAAGGTAACCCCTAGAGTAAGGCCTAGGTCTGTCAGGTTACCCCTGCTAAGGCACTTTAAGCACCTGGCTCAAAAGGTAACCCCTAGAGTAAGGCCTAGGTCTGTCAGGTTACCCCTCCTAAGGCACTTTAAGCACCTGGCTCAAAAGGTAACCCCTAGAGTAAGGCCTAGATTTGTCAGGTTACCCCTGCTAAGACACTTTAAGCACCTGGCTCAAAAGGTAACCCATAGAGTAAGGCCTAGATCTGTCAGGTTACCCCTCCTAAGACACTTTAAGCACCTGACTCAAAAGGTAACCCATAGAGTAAGGCCTAGGTCTGTCAGGTTACCCCTCCTAAGACACTTTAAGCACCTGGCTCAAAAGGTAACCCCTAGAGTAAGGCCTAGATCTGTCAGGTTACCCCTCCTAAGACACTTTAAGCACCTGACTCAAAAGGTAACCCCTAGAGTAAGGCCTAGATCTGTCAGGTTACCCCTCCTAAGACACTTTAAGCACCTGACTCAAAAGGTAACCCATAGAGTAAAGCCTAGATCTGTCAGGTTACCCCTCCTAAGACACTTTAAGCACCTGACTCAAAAGGTAACCCCTAGAGTAAGGCCTAGATCTGTCAGGTTACCCCTCCTAAGACACTTTAAGCACCTGACTCAAAAGGTAACCCCTAGAGTAAGGCCTAGATCTGTCAGGTTACCCCTGCTAAGACACTTTAAGCACCTGACTCAAAAGGTAACCCCTAGAGTAAGGCCTAGGTCTGTCAGGTTACCCCTCCTAAGACACTTTAAGCACCTGACTCAAAAGGTAACCCCTAGAGTAAGGCCTAGATCTGTCAGGTTACCCCTCCTAAGACACTTTAAGCACCTGACTCAAAAGGTAACCCCTAGAGTAAGGCCTAGGTCTGTCAGGTTACCCCTCCTAAGACACTTTAAGCACCTGACTCAAAAGGTAACCCCTAGAGTAAGGCCTAGATCTGTCAGGTTACCCCTCCTAAGACACTTTAGCACTTGACTCAAAAGGTAACCCCTAGAGTAAGGCCTAGATCTGTCAGGTTACCCCTCCTAAGACACTTTAAGCACCTGACTCAAAAGGTAACCCCTAGAGTAAGGCCTAGATCTGTCAGGTTACCCCTCCTAAGGCACTTTAAGCATCTGACTCAAAAGGTAACCCATAGAGTAAGGCCTAGATCTGTCAGGTTACCCCTCCTAAGACACTTTAAGCACCTGGCTCAAAAGGTAACCCATAGAGTAAGGCCTAGGTCTGTCAGGTTACCTCTCCTAAGGCACTTTAAGCATCTGACTCAAAAGGTAACCCCTAGAGTAAGGCCTAGGTTTGTCAGGTTACCCCTCCTAAGGCACTTTAAGCATCTGACTCAAAAGGTAACCCATAGAGTAAGGCCTAGATCTGTCAGGTTACCCCTCCTAAGACACTTTAAGCACCTGACTCAAAAGGTAACCCATAGAGTAAGGCCTAGGTCTGTCAGGTTACCCCTCCTAAGACACTTTAAGCACCTGGCTCAAAAGGTAACCCCTAGAGTAAGGCCTAGATCTGTCAGGTTACCCCTCCTAAGACACTTTAAGCACCTGACTCAAAAGGTAACCCCTAGAGTAAGGCCTAGATCTGTCAGGTTACCCCTCCTAAGACACTTTAAGCACCTGACTCAAAAGGTAACCCATAGAGTAAAGCCTAGATCTGTCAGGTTACCCCTCCTAAGACACTTTAAGCACCTGACTCAAAAGGTAACCCCTAGAGTAAGGCCTAGATCTGTCAGGTTACCCCTCCTAAGACACTTTAAGCACCTGACTCAAAAGGTAACCCCTAGAGTAAGGCCTAGATCTGTCAGGTTACCCCTGCTAAGACACTTTAAGCACCTGACTCAAAAGGTAACCCCTAGAGTAAGGCCTAGGTCTGTCAGGTTACCCCTCCTAAGACACTTTAAGCACCTGACTCAAAAGGTAACCCCTAGAGTAAGGCCTAGATCTGTCAGGTTACCCCTCCTAAGACACTTTAAGCACCTGACTCAAAAGGTAACCCCTAGAGTAAGGCCTGTCAGGTTACCCCTCCTAAGACACTTTAAGCACCTGACTCAAAAGGTAACCCCTAGAGTAAGGCCTAGATCTGTCAGGTTACCCCTCCTAAGACACTTTAGCACTTGACTCAAAAGGTAACCCCTAGAGTAAGGCCTAGATCTGTCAGGTTACCCCTCCTAAGACACTTTAAGCACCTGACTCAAAAGGTAACCCCTAGAGTAAGGCCTAGATCTGTCAGGTTACCCCTCCTAAGGCACTTTAAGCATCTGACTCAAAAGGTAACCCATAGAGTAAGGCCTAGATCTGTCAGGTTACCCCTCCTAAGACACTTTAAGCACCTGGCTCAAAAGGTAACCCATAGAGTAAGGCCTAGGTCTGTCAGGTTACCTCTCCTAAGGCACTTTAAGCATCTGACTCAAAAGGTAACCCCTAGAGTAAGGCCTAGGTTTGTCAGGTTACCCCTCCTAAGGCACTTTAAGCATCTGACTCAAAAGGTAACCCATAGAGTAAGGCCTAGGTCTGTCAGGTTACCCCTGCTAAGACACTTTAAGCACCTGGCTCAAAAGGTAACCCATAGAGTAAGGCCTAGGTCTGTCAGGTTACCCCTCCTAAGACACTTTAAGCACCTGGCTCAAAAGGTAACCCCTAGAGTAAGGCCTAGGTCTGTCAGGTTACCCCTGCTAAGACACTTTAAGCACCTGGCTCAAAAGGTAACCCATAGAGTAAGGCCTAGGTCTGTCAGGTTACCCCTCCTAAGACACTTTAAGCACCTGACTCAAAAGGTAACCCATAGAGTAAGGCCTAGATCTGTCAGGTTACCCCTCCTAAGGCACTTTAAGCATCTGACTCAAAAGGTAACCCCTAGAGTAAGGCCTAGATCTGTCAGGTTACCCCTGCTAAGACACTTTAAGCACCTGACTCAAAAGGTAACCCATAGAGTAAGGCCTAAATCTGTCAGGTTACCCCTCCTATGACACTTTAAGCACCTGACTCAAAAGGTAACCCATAGAGTAAGGCCTAAATCTGTCAGGTTACCCCTCCTAAGACACTTTAAGCACCTGACTCAAAAGGTAACCCATAGAGTAAGGCCTAGGTCTGTCAGGTTACCCCTCCTAAGACACTTTAAGCACCTGACTCAAAAGGTAACCCCTAGAGTAAAGCCTAGATTTTTCAGGTTACCCCTTCAATTCCCCAGGCACATACACATCTGTGAGGCAGACATCCATTTTAGTAGGAACAGATTTATTTATTTTAATAATGAATAATACCCTGTTTATAAGAGCAAAAGTAATAATGGAATATATTTGTTCATTTGTCATGTAAGATATATATATATATATATATATATATGCTTAAGTTTTTATATGAGTGAACTTTCTGTATTTATGTATTTTTTAAATATTTTCAATATTATTTGAAAACCCTTTAAGCCAATTACATTCCTGCTTGAGTGGCTCGGTAATTCTGTAATGAAGTAACCAACTTCATAATTCATTGTGAACTCTTGTCAATAGTGTTCAATGTAAATAAGGGACAACAGTAAAATATCATTTGCATTAATGTTATTATGGCTGCTCAGAGGAGCTTGGCTATGCTTTGCATAAATGATCAGGATATCATGAAGTTTTGAATGATCATGTTGCTCTTCTTGAACACTACATTTAATGGCATGTAATCTGAGCATTAAAGAGTATTATGCCAGCTAAAAAAGATTTTTTTTTAAATTAAATAAAAATTATATTTTTTTGATATAGTACAGTACACACACCCAGACACATTGTTTCCAGTTTTAATTCAGCTTTTGTTCCGTTTGGGTTCCCTCTCACCCACTCTGGTTCTGGGGCACTCTTACCCTTTCTATGGTACGAAGAGAGCCATTCGAGATCTGGCCTCCCTCATGCTCACACATTCTTCGATGAGCCCCGGAGAGAAGAAAGGAAGATCAGCACTGTAGTCATCTGAATGCCGTTACCCTGGCGCTGGTAGGTTGTCCTCTGCAATCTGTTACCAGGGCGGTGGTAGGTTAGGTCGTCTCCACGCTGTTACCCAGGCGCTGGTAGGTTAAGTCGTCTGCACGCTGTTACCAGGGCGCTGGTAGGTTAAGTACTCTGCACGCTATTACCAGGACGCTGGTAGGTTAAGTACTCTGCATGCTGTTATCAGGGCGCTGGTAGGTTAAGTACTCTGCATGCTGTTAACAGGGTGGTGGTAGGTTAAGTTCTCTGCATGCTGTTACCAGGGCGCTGGTAGGTAAAGTCCTCTGCACGCTATTACCAGGGGGCTGGTAGGTTAAGTCCTCTGTATGCTGTTACCAGGGCGCTGGTAGGTTAAGTCCTCTGCACGCTGTTTCCCGGGTGCTGTAGTCGTCTGCACGCTATTACCAGGGCGCTGGTAGGTTAAGTCCTCTGCATGCTGTTACCAGGGTGCTGGTAGGTTAAGTCCTCTGGATGCTGTTACCAGGGCGCTGGTAGGTTAAGTCCTCTGCATGCTGTTACCCGGGCGCTGGTAGATTAAGTCCTCTGCACGCTGTTTCCCAGGTGCTGTAGTCATCTGCATGCTATTACCAGGGCACTGGTAGGTTAAGTCCTCTGCATGCTGTTACCAGGGCGCTGGTAGGTTAAGTCCTCTGTATGCTGTTACCAGGGTGCTGGTAGGTTAAGTACTCTGCATGCTGTTACCCGGGCGCTGGTAGGTTAAGTCCTCTGCATGCTGTTACCAGGGCGCTGGTAGGTTAAGTCCTCTGTATGCTGTTACCAGGGTGCTGGTAGGTTCAGTCCTCTGTATGCTGTTACCAGGGCGCTGGTAGTTTAAGTACTCTGCATGCTGTTACCCGGGTGCTGGTAGGTTAAGTCCTCTGCATGCTGTTAACAGGGTGGTGGTAGGTTAAGTCCTCTGCATGCTGTTACCAGGGCGCTGGTAGGTTAAGTCCTCTGTATGCTGTTACCAGGGCGCTGGTAGGTTAAGTACTCTGCATGCTGTTACCTGGGCGCTGGTAGGTTAAGTCCTCTGCACGCTGTTTCCCGGGTGCTGTAGTCTGCATGCTATTAACAGGGCACTGGTAGGTTAAGTCCTCTGCATGCTGTTACCAGGGCGCTCGTAGGTTAAGTCCTCTGTATGCTGTTACCAGGGCGCTGGTAGGTTAAGTACTCCGCATGCTGTTACCCGGGCGCTGGTAGATTAAGTCCTCTGCACGCTGTTTCCCAGGTGCTGTAGTTGTCTGCATGCTATTACCAGGGCACTGGTAGGTTAAGTCCTCTGCATGCTGTTACCAGGGCACTGTTAGGTTAAGTCCTCTGCATGCTGTTACCCGGGTGCTGGTAGGTTAAGTCCTCTGCATGCTGTTAACAGGCTGGTGGTAGGTTAAGTCCTCTGCATGCTGTTACCAGGGTGCTCGTAGGTTAAGTCCTCTGTATGCTGTTACCAGGGCGCTGGTAGGTTAAGTACTCTGCATGCTGTTACCTGGGCGCTGGTAGGTCAAGTCCTCTACACGCTGTTTCCCGGGTGCTGTAGTCGTCTGCACGCTATTACCAGGGCGCTGGTAGATTAAGTCCTCTGCACGCTGTTACCAGGGTGCTGGTAGGTTAAGTCCTCTGCACGCTGTTTCCCGGTGCTGTAGTCATCTGCACGCTATTACCAGGGCGTTGGTAGGTTAAGTCCTCTGCATGCTGTTACCAGGGTGCTGGTAGGTTAAGTCCTCTGCATGCTGTTACCAGGGCGCTGGTAGATTAAGTCCTCTGCACGCTGTTTCCCAGGTGCTGTAGTTGTCTGCATGCTATTACCAGGGCACTGGTAGGTTAAGTCCTCTGCATGCTGTTACCAGGGCACTGTTAGGTTAAGTCCTCTGCATGCTGTTACCGGGTCTGGTAAGTTAAGTACTCTGCATGCTGTTACCCGGGTGCTGGTAGGTTAAGTCCTCTGCACGCTGTTTCCCGGGTGCTGTAGTCGTCTGCACGCTATTACCAGGGCGCTGGTAGGTTAAGTCCTCTGCACACTGTTACCAGGGTTCTGGTACGTTAAGTCCTCTGCATGCTGTTACCAGGGCGCTGGTAGGTTAAGTCTTCTGCATGCTGTTACCAGGGCGCTGGCAGGTTAAGTCCTCTTCATGCTGTTACCAGGGCACTGGTAGGTTAAGTCCTCTGTATGCTGTTACCAGGGCGCTGGTAGGTTAAGTACTCTGCATGCTGTTACCCGGGCGCTGATAGGTTAATTCCTCTGCATGGTCTTAACAGGGTGGTGGTAGGTTAAGTCCTCTGCATGCTGTTACCAGGGTGCTGGTAGGTTAAGTCTGTTTATACATTAACTCTAAATATCTTGTAAATGTTTGTGATAATCTGGTCATTGATGATGGTCACTCAGACTCTATCTTTGTTGAGATAAACACATGTAGGCCTAATGCCAAAAAGCTTGTCATTGGGGTGATCTATCGACCCCCTGACTCTGATCTGGGGATCTTTAGGATGAAACTGGACGAGCTGTTATTCTCTATAAACAGCAACAATAGGGACTGTATCATTCTTGGAGACTACAATATTGATATTTCAAAAAATTATACTGCAAAACATGACTTTATCAACACACTGCAGGCTAATTCTTTCTTTCCCACCATAAACATTTTCACCCGAGTAACACCATCGAGCACATCGATTATTGACAATATTATCACAAATATCTTTAGTGGATGTATCAAATCTGGGGTGTTGCACTCTGATATAACTGACCATTTCCCAATTGTATTATTCATTGATATTGGTACTAAACATGAAATGTCATGTCAAAAAAACAACGTTAAAATTTTAAATAATAGAACTCTGTTGAAACTGTGTGAAAACCTACAAGCCAAATCATGGGATTGTGTCTATGACTGTAGGGACCCTGATATTGCATACAACACCTTGATTGATGAGCTTACACACTCCATCCAGTGCTCTATTCCAGAGAAGCCTGTTGTGAGCAGTGCTAGAAATCAAAACCCTTAGCTTACCAAGGGCATTTTAAAGTCTATTAATCATAAAAATAAACTTTATAAGCATTATATTAAAAACAAAAGTGACACAAATAAGGAAAAATACACACACTTTAGGAATAAACTCACACACATGATACGTAAGGCCAAAAGAGGTCACTACACAGAACTCCTAAATGCATTGCAAGGTGACTCTAAGAAAACCTGGCAGGTGCTAAATAAACTCCTTGGCAGGAGCCACAAAAATACTGTGCTCCCAGACATCAACATTGAGGTGAATCACAGTGGTTCCTGCAGAAATGCAGATGTCACTGACCTTGTTAACCTTGCTGATAACATGAATACTCATTTTATCTCCATTGGTGAGAACCTCTCAAACAACATTGCCCAACCTCATGGTGCCTGCTTCAGGCAATACCTGCAAGGTAGTCCCCTAAATTCATTTTTCTTGTCACCAACTGATAGAAATTAAATTGTAAAAACTATCAGAAACATGAAAACCTCACGCACAGCTGGAGCGGATTATATCTGTAGCTCAATTTTGAAAGCAACCGCAAATGAAATTGCTGACCCACTTGCTCATTGCATAAATTTGTCATTACTCACTGGTATTGTACCTAACAAGTCAAAGGTCGCAAGAATTGTTCCAGTTTTTAAGACGGGTGATAAAAATGACATGAACAACTAAAGACCAATATCCATATTGCCTTCACTTTCTAAGGTGTTTGAGAAAATTGTCTATACCAGATTGAGTAGTTACATAGATAAATTAAATATTCTGGACTGCTCACAATATGGCTTCAGGAAAAAAAGCACAACATGTATGGCAGTTCTTGACCTACAGGAAAACATCAACGATGCCATTGATAAAGGTGACCTCTCCATTGGCATCTTCCTCGACCTGTCTAAGGCATTTGATTGCATTGACTTTGAGATTCTTTTAACCAAATTAAACTATTACGGTGTCAGAGGCATATCTCTTAGTTGGTTTAAAAGCTACATATATGGAAGACAACAATATGTATGTATAAATGGTCATAAATCCCAAAATAAATTCATTAACTATGGGGTCCCCCAGGGCTCAATTTTGGGGCCTCTTCTTTTCATCTTGTATACCAATGATTTTGTCAACTCCTCTCAAATCCTATATAAAGTACTTTTTGCTGATGATACAAATTTGCTTCCGTCATCCAAAGATCCATTTCAAGTCCTTTGTGTGCTGTTACCAGAACACTGGTAGGTTAAGTCCTCTGCATGCTGTTACCAGGACGCTGGTAGGTTAAGACAGTGCTAGATCCCTTAGCTCAGCTCTACCACTTTAACCATGCTGTTTCCAGGGCGCTGGTAGGTTAAGTCCTCTGCACGCTGTTACCCGGGCGCTGGTAGGTTAAGTTGTCTGCACGCCTTTACCCGGGCGCTGGTAGGTTAAGTTGTCTGCATGCTGTTACTCGGGCGCTGGTAGGTTAAGTCCTCTGCATGCTGTTACTCGGGCGCTGGTAGGTTAAGTCCTCTGTATGCTGTTACATGGGTGCTGTAGTGATCTGCACGCTGTCACCCTGGCGCAGGTAGGTTAAGACAGTGCTAGATCCCTTAGCTCAGCTCTAAGTGGTACCTCAGGAGTCCTCTAACATTCCGGGGAACACCCGTAAAACCGGAGAACCCCCTCCATAATCTGAAGGCACACCATTTCAAGTCCGATAAAAAGTCGGCCTTTGTTAGAACAACGTTCTCGGGAAGAAAGCACACTGGTAATATCCTTCAAGACATATTTTCTGCTGGAAAGTCAAATGGATGAGAGAAAAACAGCGTTAATATAAAGACATGGTGTAATAGGATTAATAACATTTTGTCATAAAACTCGAAAGAAGATTACATTAAAAAACATTCAGATTCCACGCATTTTCAGTGACAATCAATTTCCCTGTTTATGTTAAACCATTCTTTTTAAAAAATTATGTTTAATATGTAAGCTCTATCAGTAATTTCATGATGTATGTTCAAATTTTTGTGGTGCTGTTTCATGACAGTGCCTTACAGCCAGTGCACTCTCCCTGTGGATCTCCACGATTTATGTTTGGGATAGTTTGTGACAGATATCGATTTATTTCTTAAGTACATGACAAACAGAAGCAAGTCTACCCCCAAAGCGCATTGTTATGTAGATTTCCAAGACAATAAATACAAAATAGGGAAGTCATTTGGAAAGCCCAACCGATGTGTCTGAATTTCAGTAGTGAAATTAAATCACATGCTTCTTGTGTGGTTCAGCGTATTCAAATTCCATAAATGTACATGGTAGGCATTTTTAAAATTTAATTTTTTATTTAAAGTGAGTAATAAACATTAGATTATGGAATCTCATGGCAAAAATATTCAAACCTGTCATGACAGTGCCTACAGGTCTATGCCAGGCCCATTTGAATTTAGTATTGTATTATATTGTATTGCAGCTAGCATTAGTGTATACAGACGCAGGCATGTCATGCTTTCATAATTCATTGGCAACAATTACAGCATGACCACTTGTAACCTGGCATTTATCCGGCAGAAATGGCCGCCCTACATACCCTGACTGCTGTGATCTGCCTGTTGGCAGTGCCCATCAAACGTTTACCACACAAAGGGGAATATTAAAGGGGTTAGGGTTAGGGGTAGCCAATTCAAGGGCATTGTGCTCTTCATTAATACCATCTAGTTTTCCTATTCACTTGGACATTAACTCAAGACCAGTTATGTTTGGAAGTGTATTTTAATCAGTTTCGCTCCAGAAGAAAATTACATGTCCACCCATGATACAGGATTTCTTTGTTTCTCAACTTCAAGTTGTGCATTTATGTTTGTTTATTCATTCTATTTTACCTGTTTTCTAATTCATGTATTTATTATTTAATGAATTTAAAATTCACCAGAGAATCCAGGCAATGAAACTGTAAATGGTTTACAGTACTCTTGAAAATATTTACATTGAGGCTGGCCGTGCTGGCTGAAGATGCTCATATGTAGGTTAGGATTGCAAAGTTAATATGCAAATTGCCTTATCTGCTGGGATTCACAAACAACCATCATCCTGATTGATTTAATAAACTGCTTTTATCTTTCAAAGTGTTAATTAGGCAAGAGGGGCCGTGGTTAGAATCTTGCCTTTCTGTGGCACTTAATCAAGAGCATTAACCAAAAGGAAAAAAAAAGGAACGTTTTATTTTCTTTCCTTAACCTTTTTTCACCCTGCTCTGTCAGAAAGCTATTCTGACGAGTTTAAGGAGAGGGAAGAAGGGGGAAAAAAACCCAAAAGAAAACACAAGGCAACGGACTCTAAATAAATGGGTGTATTTTTCTGGCAGTGTTTCGCGACCAGACCTTCTGACCAGAGCGTTTCGGAGGGGACAGGCTCTATAGCTGGCCCAGCAAGCCTCGTTTTTGTCATCCTCCCAGCTCTTGGTCGGGACGACTTCCAGGGCCTCGCTGGAGATATGTTCCGCGACGCAAGGTTTTGGCGTGTCCCCGGGCGATTGTGGTGAAAGAATGTGCTGTGTCGGCAGCGGGGAGCGTGGAGAGAGGTCCCGGATGCGGCCGAGGACGCGGGAGGTTAGCGGGCGGAAGGCACAGACGTGATGGCCGTGGAGCGAGGGATACTGCAGAGCCTCAGGGCGTCGAGACGGCGTCCTCTGAGGGAAGATTTTTAACCAGCGTTCAGCAAAAATAGGGAAGTCCTTTACATCATGTCCCACAAAGCACACATTAAATACCCTTCGTGGGCACATACAGAACACGCATGCTCATACATGTTCGATTAGATGGCTCCCGTGCGTGTGTACGCACGTGTGTTTGGTCGGCCTTGTGTGTTTTGTAGCCATTGATGAGATTTGATCTTACAGTTGGACACTTCCAGGGAATAGTTTGCTCTCACCTAAATCATAGAAAATGAATCATTTTCAACTGGATATTTTAATTTTCAATCTATCTTTGATGTCTTATTTGCATGATTATTTCAAACAACTGATGTGCGCCTGCTACACATAGCGGTTTATGTACGGCTGGGACATTTTGTTGGGGATCACAAATCCCTCAAGTGTAGGTTCCTGTAAATAACAATCAGAATTAACTAAAAAGACGAGTTAAGTTTAATTAGGACACTTTGTGTAAATCTTTACGGGTCCAAACTTTTTTAAATTGAGAGTGAGGAAAAGGATTCTTAGATTACACTGTTAAGCAAGGAATTAGTAATTGCACAAAGCTTTACTTGCGAGTGAATTATGCATTCACAGAAACGGCTTCTTGTGTATCGGCTGTCAAAGTGGACCGTCTTCAAAGTTATACATTATGAGCGCAATAATCAAACCTGCAATTAAAACTTTGTAAAAGAAATGGCTAAGCATACAGAAAGAAGACAGTGACTAGTGCACCTCTAATTATTGACTGCCCTCTGCTTCCTGCAAGTCTTCATTAGTCTCTTCTTGCTGTAATTTGTTTTTGCGTGACATTCATCATATATTGTTGGTAACCTTTAATTCATCTACTGTTAGCACTTTTGCCTGCTGAAGTAAGGCTTTGTAATGGCTTGTATGGATGAGATAGAAAGAGAACCACAGTAAATTGGCAGCCTCCTTTGCTCTCCTGTCAACTGTTTTCAGGTTTGTTATGTTTTTTTCCTGTGCACAAGTAAAAGTAATTCATATGGAATTCATATGCAACACTTTTTTAATCACCTATTCTGTGTTTCATCCAACTTTCTTGGCAAAGCGTTGGATTTTCGTATAATGTATAGTATTATGTACAAGACAAAAGGTTGAAAAATAATATGGTATTTTTCAAAGCATGCCTTTCCTTGTTTGCCATTGTTGGTTAGGCCTATAATGTAGTTTACAGTGCATAAAATGAATGAAATAAAGGAAATTTAGGTTCCAAGACTGTTAAACCTTCATATGAAGAAGGAATTCTTCCTAATTAAATTTAAAAAGAGGAAATAAAGAATTAGCACAAGACATATTACAGACTGAACAGACTTAACATTGTCTGAACACTATACAGTGTAATGCATTACCAAAAATGGGATCCAGGACTTAAATTGAGTACATTAAGGCCAATATGCTTTAAGCACAGTCCAAATTCTAATTGTAGCCACAGAAAAAAATGACTTTCAGGTACTGATTAAAATTATAATGGATACCAAAATTAGCATAGTGTTGTCTTGGCTTCTCGGTCATATGTTAATGATTCATAAATGGGTTTATGTCTATTGAATTTTAATTTTGCAGACTAATTAGTTAGTATTCCATGATTAATGCATTGCTAATAGTTGGTTTTCTCCTAGTTATTACTGAGTTGGTTAATTCAGAGTGCTTAATAATTGATAGGCCGACACAAGGCCTAAGACTGGATCCTGAGCAGGAAGATGAAAACCGGACTGAAATGACGGTAATGACCTGTAGCGACTCCTCACCCCATCTAGGTTTAACCCTTCAAACGAGCAGGTTGCCGAAATGTAAGATCTGTTCCTTTTAATCGGGCTAAATCAAGATGTACGGCGGGCTGGATTGTGGTGGCACCTTGGAGAAGATGAATTAAAACACGCTTGGGGCCGCGCACTTACACGTATTATGTGTGGAACAAAATGAGCGTCCGGAGGCCCCTCATTTGCATAACAATAAGAAGGTTGAATTTTAGCCATTTAAATTCTCCACTAGGGAGAGACCGGCATTGTCATTATAGGGCTCCTGCCCTTACTAGACGGGGTTCAGACCCTGAGACCTTCAGCATGGCATTTTTGGCAAACAGTCAAAAGGAATAATAAGGCTGGCATTGTCGCACCAGTATAATGCTGGATTTACAAATGTCGCCGGCCCTGGCCTTCGCGATCGCATGCGGCTCGCGGTCCCCGGCTCATTCTTACCAACGTCTGGTCTCCGTCACTGCGGGAGAGGCTTGTGCTTGTATTGAAAGAACAAAAAAAACTTTTAAAAAAACACAGGCGGTCAGAGAGACCACCGTAGTCTGCCATCTTAAAAGTGAGGCGCAATTTACGCATTGAAGCATCGCTTTGTAAACGGGTTCCCTCCACCGCCTGGTAATGCGGTAAAGGCCAGATCAAAGGAAAGGGAGGGCCTGGAGTTAACGACTGAACGTTATCATAGATGCTATTCACGGCGCGAGGCTAGCCCAGGCGCTGTGGGCCGCCTTGTTTCAGGCCATGCTGATCCCTAATCCCAGGCTGCATGGTGCTATGAGAGGTAAACTAGGCCGGCACCACCATGCCATGGCCCCTGAGAGGCAGTGGCAAAGCCAGAGGTAAGCCATGGACCAGATGACAGCAATTCCACTAATGTGCTAGCTTGGAGCTGCTGCCAGAAAAGAGTCACCTAGCTTTGAGACCATATGACACATATTGCAGTAAGCAGAAAGGTCCCATATCCATAGCTCTCAACACACGGATCTCCATAATATTCAGCAAAGGGGTAAACAACTAATGTGTCTGATGTGGATTAGCGATGCATATATACGCCCTTTTTTTGATGGGTGTAACCAAGGAGCCTTTAAATAGCAGAATATTTACTTGAAAAAAAAAAAGTATATATATATATATATATATATATATACAGTGCCCTCCACTATTATTGGCACCCCTGGTAAAGATGAGTAAAAACACGGGTTATAAAAAATTCACCGTTAGGTGAATTAGCTTAATGTCACACTGAAAAAATTAGAAAAATCCAACCTTTAATTGAAGTAAATTTATTATGAGAAAAAATAATCCCTCATCAAGAAATAATTGTTTTTAACAAAATCATGTGTGCCACAATTATTGGCACCCCTGCATTTATGTATAGAATGAAGTAATCATTTTAATATTTGGTTGCATATCCTTTGCATGCCATGACTTCCTGATGTCTGTGACCCAACAACATTAAAAGACTCTTGATATCTTATTTTCTGGTACTCTTACATGCGATACTATAACGTCTCTGCATTTGAATGGATCTCTATGGGAATTGGGGGGTGGGACTAGATTTAGCTCTAAATTACACTGGAACAGTATGGAATACATGGTTGGTAAAAAGGCTGTAAATCATGAAGGGTCATGATCATGAAGAGGTATCAAACGAGCCTCAAACCATCACTCTACTGCCAGATATGCAGTAGATATGGATGGATCACTTTAAGGGTTGTTTCTCCTAACAAATTGTCCTATTGAACTCTATGGAAAAATAAGTCAGGAGCAGAAACCCTTCAAGTTATCCATCCATATCTACTGTATTTCTGGCAGCAGAGTGATGGTTTAAGGCTTGTTTGATACGTCAGACCCTTGATGACTTAGAGCCATTTAGCCAACCATGTGTTCTATACTGTTCCAGTGTAATATACAGCTAAATCTAGTCCCACCCCCCAATTCCCATAGAGATCCATTCAAAAGCAGAGACGTTATAGTATCGCATGTAAGAGTACCAGAAAATAAGATATCAAGAGTCTTTTGATGTTGTTGGGTCACAGACATCAGGAAGTCATGGCATGCAAAGGATATGCGACCAAATTTTTAAAATTACTTTATTCTATATATAAATGCAGGGGTGCCAATAATTGTGGCACATGTGGTTTTTTTTTTTATTATTATGTCTTGATGAGGGATTTTCTTTCTCATAATAAATTTACTTCAATTAAAGGTTGGATTTTTCTCATTTTTTCAGTGTGAGATTAAGCTAATTCACCAAACGGTGAATCTTTTATAACCCTTTTTACTCATCTTTACCAGGGGTGCCAATAATAGTGGAGGGCACTGTATATACAGATCCTTTCCAAAAAATTAGAATATCATAGAAAAGTTTTTTTTTTCCATTCAAAAAGTGAAAGTTTCATAGATTATAGATTCATTACACACAAAGTGAAATATTTCTAGCCTTTATTTGTTTCATTTTTCATAATTTTGGCTTACAGCTGCAGAAAACCCCCAAAACAGTATTTCAAGAAATTAGAATAGTGTGTTGAAAATCAACATTTACTTCAGTTATTTCTGAGAATGAATGTTTTAGACTGAGTGTCACACTCTAATCATATAATTTACTCAAAACACCTACAAAGTTTTTCTATAGGTGTGTCGTTAAATTGGACAGGTATCTCAGTTTGGTTCAGTATGGGGAAGACTGCAGATTTGACAATTGGCCAGAA
>CM056384.1:23128710-23315381 GCA_029718625.1 Synaphobranchus kaupii
TAAGCTAACGTTATGTCTTAGCCGAGCCCGTTGGCATTTGCTTAGCGCTAGCCGAGCCTGTGTTAGCGTTCACTTAGCTAGCTAACGTTATCTAGAAGTTACGTTATGCATTTATTGTTACGTTATCCACTTTTGTTCTTCAGCGACGACAGCGTCAAATGATCTTGCATCTTCTCAGCGGCAGACGTTAAAATGTTGATTGCTGAATGCTGAAGTGAGGCGGCTAGCTCTGTCATTGGAAGATGCAACTTTGGTTCCGCCTCATTTTATGTCCATTCCCATTGGGCTACAGAGGCTTCTTTCATCGATACTGACAAGACAATGGCCTATCATATTCCGGTTCTGGTAGGGGGGGCACCAGGGGTGGCCAATCAGATTCCAGTGGGGGCCAGTGGCGGCACTGGCCCCGCCCCTGATGATTACAATGATAAAACTCCATTGTAGGCTTATATAAAAATATGTATTTACTCTGGCCTTCCAGGGTTGTTAAGTGGATGATATCTGGCTCTGAATGAATTCTCAGCTCTGTTGTAATAACCAATTTAGAGACACAATTTTCAGGCCTGGATGGAGTGACATAGCTACTGACCTCTGCTCTTCTAATCGGAGTCGGAAGGCTGAAGTCATTGCATTAGCCCAATTGACTGCTGAAAGGAGAAGGGTCTAGCTGTATATAACCCAGATAGCTAGCTAGCTAAGGTTAGCTAATACGCATGCTACGCTGTAGCTACCGGTAACGTTCCTATTTTTTTTTAAGATGTGGGTCTCTGAGCTTAACGTTAGTATTATGTGAACAAATCTTCTTTAGGTCAGTGGCTCAAACATATCGTACGGTTGCAACTTGCACCACACACTTTCTTATTTAGTATCATTTGCATTTCCGAGTCTGCACATGACTTGCCTGAGGCTCTTGGGCGTGGCCTCAATATTAACTAGCATTCACGCCCACCCAGTCCTGAGAACGAACGGTTATGGCTGTAACCATTGTTCTATGAGTTCCGGATGACCATTAGGGTTGTCAATATGGATGGCCTTCTGGGGCCAGATGCATCGAGACCTTTATACCAGAATTTGGTACATGACCCCCGCGTAGTGACGTAATTTCTCCCATAAAAGGGGGAGCGTCACTGCGGACGTCCTCGGAACAATTTTCTCGCCCTCAAAAAGGTCCCGAGTGACCATGATCCCTAATGGTCATCCGGAACTCATAGAACATGGTTACAGCTGTAACCGTTCATTCTATTTAGTTCCTAAGACCATTAGGGGCATAAATATGTATGACTTATACCCAAAGTGTCAGGAGGTACCATCATCTTTACGTGGATGCCAAGGCCGCAGGAAAGATGGGTGCACCGACCATTGAGCCTGGTGCCACATTGACGTGATAAAACCTCGTAAATGTGCAGGGGGATGCCCACGTCACTGCTTCACAAATTTCTTTAAGAGGTACACCTTCCAGGGCTGCCCATGCATACTTCTGGTGGATCGGCCCTGGATATCAATAGGCGAGCCTCAAAGGCCATGGCTACTGCCTTCACTACCCATCGGGAGAGGCTTTGAGCCGAGAGCGCTGTCCCTTTGCTAAAGAGTTGCCCTGTACGTCTGCGGTAGCTTCGACGTAAACATCGCAGCGCACCCACTGGACACATCAGGTGTGCGTCCCGGAGGTCCTCACCTGGCGGAGGGCGAGGCGCCGCAAGCTAAATTGGCTAGTTGATGTGAAATGCCAAAATGATTTGGCCGCAATGTGACCCGAGTCGGCTGGCCTCCACCTTAGACACTCTGCGCTGATGGAGAGAGTGCAGAGCTCAGCAAACGCGTTTCGCTGATGCCATCGCTAGCAGAAACGCCGTCTTTAAAAGAGAGACCCACTTAAGGCTGATCATCCTGAGAGGCTCATAGGGCGGAACCGTGAGCGCTCTCAGCACAAAGGGGAGATCCCAGGAGGGCGCTACCAGTGACCTCGCAGGTCTCAGCTGCCAGGCACCCTTCAGGAGCTGGCTGACCAGGTAATGGCTCCCTGTTATGTACCCAGACATGCCTGCTGGATATGGCAGCCGCATAGGTTTTCAGTGTGCTGGCTGCTTTCCCATTATCAAGTAAGGACTGTAAGAAGTCCAATAGTACAGGGATCGGACAGTGTACAGGGTCCGCACCTTCCCATAAGCACCATGTGCTAAATAGCTGCCACATATACCCATAGGCCCTCCTTGTAGAGGGGGCTCTGGAGTTGAGTAGCGTACGCTGGATGAATCTCCTGGCCGAAATAGAACATCTGCTCTACCATTCCGAATACCTGGTAGCAGGGGTCACGTTAGGCCAGCAATTGCCGGTTTTTACCGTTTTTTTATGACAAAGGCCGGAAAATGTAATTCCCTCCGGACATTCGGGCCGGTAAAAAAACAAAAAAAATTTTTTTACTTTGCAATATAGTAATTTAACATATTTAGTCTCAAAACCACAGCAATTTATCATTAGGCCTATTATCACCACAAATAAGACAACGCTCCTCTCACGAAATCCGCTATTTCAAATCGTCTGCGCTATCTCAAGCTGGGCTAAAACGTATGACTTTCGATTTCAAATCAGCAGCTGCTCACTTCCATGAAATGAAGCATCGTCGCAAATGAAAGGAGCCTATATGGATTGCTCGTTTTTTTTTGCCAGTTATAAAAAGGCTGTTTTTAACTGTCAGCATAGGCTACTTTAACTTAATAGGCTAAAAGCTTGATATAATCAGCATTTTTCTCCCTTGTTAAATCAATAGCCTAGGCCTACACTGTTCTGGTCTGACTTTCCCGAAAGCGTTGTTCGTTAACGTTAGGTCGGATCCAAATTGTCACGTGTCTTTGCTGGCTCTTTTCCGTATAGCATCTTCCGCAACTCTGCCTTGGAGTAAAGAAATGTTAAAATCGTTATTCAAAATGAGGTTATTGCTCGTTATTCTGAAGAAAAATGTGTTCTAATAAACTAAAAATGCAAAATCAAGACAGCTTCTTTTGCTGAGAAAACATTAGGCTACGCACGCAGTCACGCACACTAAATGCGCGATTTTAATGTAATTCATCCGCATGTGCAAGGCGAAGCTGTTATATTTAATTTTTATATTATTCCTTTATTTTCAAATAGTTTTCAGTCCAAAATATAATACTATGCTGTAACATATGTTGTTAGGCTACATCATTAAATGCACCTGCCTGTCGTTCATGCATTGAAAGATATGGCCGTTTTTTTAATCATATGTCCGACAAACTGTAATCATTCCGGACATTCTGGCCGGCAGTTTAAAATCCTAGCGCGACCTCTGCCTGGTAGGTGTACGGCACGCAGAGAGGTAAGTCTTGGAAGTGCCCACGTTAGCAGACGCTGGGTCACTTCAAATGATTGGCGGGACTTCAGACCGCCTTGATGATTTATGTGATACACTGCTGAGGTGTTGATATTGTCCGACTGATGTAGTCGGGACCATAACCCCTCAGTTGGGTGGTGCTGGCAGACAGCCCCCCAACCGGTCAGTGAAGCGTCTGTTGTTAAGACCACGCGTAGTGAGGTATGACCCCTTCCTTTAGGAGGCTCACTCGTCGCCATGGGCAGAGTAGCCTGCAAAATCGATCCCTTACCCTGATTCGGGTCTGACGGTCCCATCTGGGGTGCAGCGACTTGGCATTCAACCATCGCTGAGGCGGCCGAGATTAGGCCCATAAGCCTCTGAAAAGTCCTCATTTCGAGGAACTGAGACACTGCGTCGAGCACAGTAGTTATGTGACAGGGCGTCCATGATGCCTTCATGCTTTTTGAATCGAGCAGCAATCTGATGTATTCGATTGATTGTATCGGAATAAGCTGGCTCTTGTCATAATCGACGTTGATGCCCAATCCGACAACATGCTCCAACATCTTGGCAGTGTGTAAGAGCGACATACCATACGATTGTGCGCATATCAGTCAATCAGCTAGGTATGGTATGATTCTCAGCCCCCACGCTCATGCAGTGAGTAAGTACACGTGGGGCTAGAGACAAACCGAACGGGAGGGCATTGAACTCGTAGGCCCGACCTCGGAATGCAAATCGTAGGAACGATGATGCTCCACCCCGACAGGGATGTGGAAGTATGCATTTTTCAAATCCACAGCCGCGAACCAATCTCCTGTTCATACGGCGTGTATAACGTTCAACGTCCGGAGCATCTGGAAAGTGTATCATTTTAGATACATATTTAGGTCTCTCAGATCCAGTGAGAGCCTTCCAATTCACCAGCTGATGTCGGCGGCCTGACCGCCAGATGGACCTATGGGGTTATGTCGCGAGTACGGTGCCGGTACATGGGCGGACGGACGACGAATAGTTCCCTTGCTATACGCGAGTTGTGCATACTTTCTGACCATTGGTTGGGACCAGCGCACACCAGAATGTTGGAGGGGGGGCATCTGCCACTCCCTGTGTCTTAATGCCTCTACAGACCATCCCAGTGCCTGTCTGGCTGCTTCAGTAAAAACCTGGCCAGGAACAACCAGCCGGTCTCTGATTATTCTTTCTGTGGCGTCTGGTAGGGGTGACTGAGCCAGCCACACTTTGACGCCAAGTCACCATGAGAAGGGACATTACTCAGCCTAATTCACGGGTCATAAACGCAAATGCTTGTAGTGACGAATCGTTCAATGAGGTGTCGACCTCTGCATCAAGTATCGCCTGCGCGAGCATTAGCCATAACAGCGAATTACCAATTGATTGTTCACCGCATAACTAGAGTGAACGCAGTAAATGCGGTAGCCTACAGCGTGCCTACCGCTGCAGTATCCAAGAGCCAATATCTGTGCAAGATAGCAAGGCTATCCGCGGATGTCGCTCTTAAGTGCTTATCACTGCCTTTGGAGAACGATAAGAATCGTAGCCCCGACCGAAGTCACAAGACACTGTGGGATTCACACAGGATAGAAACAGTCTCAATATACATTGGCGAGAAAATTTAAGAGGACTTCCGCAGTGAGGCTCCCCCCTTTATGGGAGGAATTACGTCACTACGTGGCGGTCATGTACCATGACAAATTCTGGTATAAAAGCCTCCATCCATCTGGCCCCAGAAGGCCATCCATATTGACGACCCTAATGGCCGAAGGAACAAAATAGAAACTTTGATTTGCTTATTCATTGTTTGTGCCCACAAGCTAGCTAGTTTGTCATTTGTCAGCACTGCAAAAATATATTTTCTGATCATCAGTTTTCAAGCCCACATGTTTTGTGTGAACATGTAACTAGTCCCTCATAGTGCACAAAGCGATAATGGCTGAAGCCCAGCGCCCAACAAGTTTGCAGTAATAGACATTGCCTAAAATAATTTCCCTCTTGAAAAATAAAACTGATTGTAATCAATTCAAACATTATTCAAACGTTATTCTGCAAATACATAAACAGTCTACGCACATTTTCGGAGGTTTCTGTCAGCATCTCAATGTCATGGCAGGACGGAATGATAGCATAAACAATGATCAAAAATTGTTTCCAAAATCGCGCTGCCACTGTTTTTTTAACTGTAAACAGCAGGCTAGCATGTATAGGCTAAGACTATAAAACTACTGTTAGAGTCTAAAGTATTTCCTCTAGGAAAATGAAACACATTTTAATAAATTTTAAAAAAAAGTATTATGGGTATATAAAATAACAGTTTATATAACGTTACATGATCACTGTCTCAAGACGCTAATGCGGTCATTATGCAAATGCCATCAATAGCCTACGCTCCCGGAAGAGAGAAGCAGCGATTCACACTTGGGTACCAATGCCAAATGGCGTTGAGCGTGGCAGTTATTGGGGGTCTTTGAAGTAAAAAAAAAATAATAATCATCTAACTCAGTTTTCTGAGTTGAATTTTAGAATTATAACAGTGTAGGCATTTGCAGTATAACTATTTAGGAAAAGTCAGGGCAGGACAGAAACATGCCATACACGGATTAAATCATTCTAAATTTTGGATATGTATTTAAACTGGGAACCCAATGATTAATGTGTTCATTCCCCTTCATAGCATCAAGGGAGGTAAAAGGTGACCTATTTGGATATGAAGGATAAGTAGGAGAGAAAGATAGAGAGTGTGTGTGTGAGAGATGGAAAATCCTTTGTAAATTCCTTTTATAATCTATTCAAAGTTGATCATTAATACACACTACAGGTCAGTTTTCCTCTGAATATTCATCTCATCCAATTACTCTATCAGGTTCAATAGCTCCCTTGAAATTTGCTGTAAGGACTTTGCCCCCTTAAGAACAAGGTTCAGGAACACAGCCAAGAGGTTTTTCAGTCTATTCATCTTTAACTGCCCCCTTGGGTGCGAGGGCAAACTGTCTCGTTACATTTACATTTACATTTTAGACATTTGGCAGACGCTCTTATCCAGAGCGACGTACATTAGTGCATTTTCCAACCTGAAACAAGTGCGTTAAAAACAACCCTAAAAGGTAAATACGAATTCAAACACCGTCAGTATGATTATATATATATATATTTTTTTTTTTTGGGGGGGTGGGGGACCACACGATATCAATCATTGGTGTGCACAACAGTAAGCCAATAAGTAACCTTACAAGTATTAAACTAGAAGCTACAACCACTTAAACAAGCATTTATAGAACACAATCAAGGGAGGTCACAAGGAGGTAGGGAGGGGTGGAGAGAGGTGCAGCTTAAAGAGGTGAGTCTTCAATCTGCGCTTGAAGGCGGTCAGACTTTCTGTTGTTCTGACCTCCACGGGGAGCCCATTCCACCACCGTGGGGCCAGGACAGACAGACGTCGAGACCGGGTGCTAGTATGAAGTGGGGGGGGTACCAGTCGTCCTGAGGAGGCTGAACGCAGGGATCTGGTAGGTGTGTAGGGTCTGATGAGCTTTTGGAGGTATGGAGGGGCTGATCCTCGGACTGCCTGGAAGGTGAGCACCAATGTTTTGAATTTGATGCGAGCCATCACAGGTAGCCAGTGGAGGTCAATGAGCAGGGGGGTGACATGGGAGTGTCGGGGGAGGTTGAAGACCAGGCGCGCTGCTGCGTTCTGGATAAGCTGAAGGGGTCTGATGGCCGATGCTGGCAGGCCAGCCAGGAGAGAGTTGCAGTAGTCTAGGCGGGACAGCACCATTGCTTGGACCAGGAGCTGGGTTGAGTGGGTGGTGAGGAAAGGGCGGATTCTCCTGATGTTGTACAGGAAGAACCTGCACGCCCGGGTTACCACTGCGATGTTCTCGGAGAGGGACAGTCTGTTGTCCATCACCACTCCGAGGTTCCTGGCACAGGGCGTTGGGGTCAGTGGAGTGTCCCCTAGGGAAATGGAGAGATTGAGAGGGGGAGAGGTTAGAGCAGGAATGTAAATGAGCTCAGTCTTGCCTGGATTGAGCTTCAGATGGTGGTTGTCCATCCAGCTCTGGATGTCTCTCAGGCAAGCGGAGATGCGGGCTGAAGCCTGAGTGTCAGAGGGTGAGAAGGAGAGAAAGAGTTGAGTATCGTCAGCATAGCAGTGGTAAGAAAGACCATGAGCAGTGATAACAGGGCCAAGGGATTTGGTGTAGGTGGAGAAAAGGAGGGGGCCAAGGACTGAGCCCTGGGGGACTCCTGTGGTAAGGGGACGGGGTGCCGATACTTTACCAGCCCAGGCAACCTGGGAGGAGCGCTCCGAGAGGTAGGACTCAATCCAGGCCAGGGCCGAGCCGCCGATCCCCGCTGCAGACAGGGACGACAGGAGGATGGAGTGATCTACGGTGTCGAAGGCGGCAGAGAGGTCTAGGAGTATTAGCACAGAGGAGAGGGAGGCTGTCCGAGCTGCGTGAAGCATCTCGCTGACGGAGAGGAGTGCGGTCTCCGTTGAGTGGCCAGGTCTGAAGCCGGACTGGTGGGGGTCTAGTAGGTTGTTCTGGGTAAGGAAAGAAGACAGTTGGTATATCACAAATCTGAAAAAGATCAGAAGGGCCATGGACAGGGTCAGCATTGTGGAAATGAATTCAAAAGGAAAGTCCATTTTAAAACAAGTTTTGTGTGTCTACAGAAAAAATACGGTATAGAAATCATGGAATTATCTTGCCCCCACATCTAATAGATATTACCTGGAATGTCACATTATCATATAATATCCTTTTATACACAGTCATGATACCATCACCTGTTTACCTGTGGAACATTCCAAACAAGTGTTTTGTTTTTTTTGGAACGTGTTGCAGGCATCAAATTCGGAAAATAGCGTATATTTACAAAAATCAATAAAGTTGATAAGGTAAAACATTAAATATCTTTTCTTTGTACTATTTTCAATTAAATATATGTAAGAGAGAATTTACAAATCACTGCTTTCTGCTTTTTAAAGCAAAAATGCTTTTACATACTGTTCCAACTTTTTTGGAATTGGGGTTGTAGCTTACAGTGCTGGCTGGTCTTTCTTTATCAAGTGAATCATCATTTAACATAGCTTACAGTGCTGGCAGGTCTTTCTTTATCAAGTGAATCATCATCTAACATAGCTTACAGTGCTGGCAGGTCTTTCTTTATCAAGTGAATCATCATCTAACATAGCTTACAGTGCTGGCAGGTCTTTCTTTATCGAGTGAATCGACATCTAACATAGCTTACAGTGCGTTTAAAAAAATAATAATATTTTTGCATTTTTCCAAAGTGTCTTTGCATTGGTGGCACTTTATTTTCACTTAATTAAATTTGACTTAAAGAGATACTGCAGAGCCTTTTCTAAGGCCTTTTTTACCGCTTCAATTTGAACTCGTGAGTAGGTGTGGTCATATGACGATGATGCCACGTAGTCATATTATGAATATTCATACGGTCAAGGAGTGAAAGGGTGTGTCTTGGTGAACTGACTCAGCCCCACTGAACTCAATACGCTCATTCACGCTAAAGTAACGTTACTATTAAATACATTCAAAAACACAGCAAAACCCAGTCACACAGTAACGTTAGTATATTGAACATGGCTGGTTGTAGCGCCCTCATCCACTTGGTCCGGAGAGAATTGTTATGATTTATTAGCTAACATTATTCATAAATGATAACTAAGATAACTAGCTAGCTAGCTAAGTTACCAGTTCTCTGGACCAAACGGGGCTAAACTCACACACAATAGACTGCCTTGCATTACCTAACTTATTGATACATTCCATCTCTCGGCAGATTATGAAAGCTAACAGAGTCGAGGAACGATACATCTCTGACTCCTTGGCATAATGCAGGCAAGTTAGCTAAAGATAGTAAGACGTTGTAGATGAATAACTCTATAATAATAATGTCACGTTCAAATCGTTTTTTCTTCTCGTTAATCAGAAATATTCCGACTTCCAAGATAATTTGAATACACCATTAGAACGTAGCGCACGGGCTAGTTAGGTTATCAACACATTCACATTATATTATCATGTGTTGTCATTTTAGATAAGTGGTAAATGTGCAAAGCAGTGGATTTTTTGGGGCACAAACGATAGCCTACACCATAAGTCGTAGGCTATGTTTTTATATAATTCGCGGACAGCTGTGTTAACCGTTTTGTGATTTAAAATAATGTTAGAACTGTCCATATTATTGTCTTGGTTTGTTGCACGGTATTTATTATTCACGGTTTTCTCATGTAGCTGCTTACCGAACGTTAATAGTTGTCGGTCCAATAATGTGTCAATAGTTTAATCTAAGGGTGCGCAGTGATGTTGGGCTATAGCCTAACGTTACACATGAAGTTGAACAGATGTGTCGTGTGGTAGCTTTTTTATAGTGTGTATTTTAACATGGCTGGAACGCTGTATTGGCCAATCTGCATCCCGGAACTATCCGTTTTATAAATGTTATATCGACTGGTCTCACTAGCCAAACGGCCGAGCGCGCCATTTTCTTAACTCGCCCGTCCTCAGAATCACTAATTTCATGCCTTGCTTGAGTTTCACTGAAACCGCCCATGTCACGGTCCACCCATTCCTGGCTCAGATCTCACATTCACGAGTCCCTCTGCACAGAAGTAGCAGCCATGGCAGCACAAAAAGCTAGGCTTTTTCCCCCCGTCTCCTCACCCTTATCATTAGCTCCACTGCACATCAACTTTAAAATTAACGCAGAAGCTGTGACTTTGATGACTTCCTTTTTGTTGTTGTTTATGTCTGCAGGCTGTGTAACAGGCGCTATGTCTTTTGTTAATTTGCACGGGTCATTTGAGCAGAGCAATCGGTTCACACTGGAATCAGATATGGGCCACATTAAAAAATTAATGTGAACAGCCAAACAAAAAAAATCTGATCTGAGCAATAAATCGGAATTGAGCACTAAGGCCTGCAGTGTGAACGTAGCCTTAGTAGCTCGATATAAGTCGTAATATTAACGTTAGCAGTAATACAAAGCAATTCGCATTTGAACTTGAACTAGCTAGTTAGCAGTACAAGGGTCTCAGTCTCAGAGGGGAAAAAAAAAAAGTTGGTCTCTGCTTTTATATCACGTGCCCAGCCGAGACCACCCCTAGGACCACCTCAACTCCACCCATTTTTATGTTAAGGATCTTGTGACGTCACGAATCCCCGGAAACCAGCGTATTGGTAAGTCTACACAAAAACTCAGATAAAACTATTTTGACTAAACATGAGATTTTCGGACATAGACTGTTGTGTATGATCATAATCTAACCCACAACATCGGTTTTCAACAGGAAAAGTCGGTTTTTGACTGCAGTATCACTTTAAACAAATATAAGTTTGTATTGTAAATGGTACACCTGTCTTGTTTCATTTAAGCCATTTACCAAGTTTATGTGATGCTCACACCTGGAGTTATAAGTTATAAGTCTGAAATAGAGCAGCCCCACAATAGATGAGAACTGACTAAATTTGCCATCTGTGGGAAGGGGTTAAAATGTGAGTGAGGAGGTATTCATACCTATGTCTCATTGCAGTATTCCAATTGTCACCTTCTTTTCCTTTAGTTTTAAGGACAACCTTTATTTTCCTGTGTTCAATGTTTACAGGGGATTTTTTTTCTTGTGCTGTACATTTTTCACGTTATGGAAAAAGTGATGAAATGATGGTGGAAACATGTTATGGGCATAATAACATGTCTCCGCTCTCAATCCAACCACAGTTCTGTGGATCCAATGGTGGCAGGTGCCACCTGTATTTTGATCATAAGCAAATATTTCTGTTGTTGTTTTTCTGAACTGCAGCATGTTTCTGTAATGTCTGTGTGTTTTTCCGATTTTGTGCTACGCGGCGGTACATTCAGGGAGATGCTCTGTGCTGTGGTACATGCAGGGAGATGCTCTGTGCTGTGGTACATGCAGGGAGATGCTCTGTGCTGTGGTACATGCAGGGAGATGCTCTGTGCTGTGTTACATTCAGGGAAAGACTCTGTGCTGTGGTACATTCAGGGAGATGCTCTGCGCTGTGGTACATTCAGGGAAAGGCTCTGTGCTGTGGTATATTCAGGGAGAGGCTCTGCACTGTGGCACATTCAGGGAGATGCTCTGCGCTGTGGTACATTCAGGGGCTGTGGTACATTTAGGGAGAGGCTCTGCACTGTGAACATTCAGGGAGATGCACTGTGCTGTGGTAGATTCAGGGAGAGGCTCTGTGCTGTGGTACATTCAGGCAGATGCTCTGCGCGGTGGTACATTCAGGGGGATGCTCTGCGCTGTGGTACATTCAGGGAGAGGCTCTGCACTGTTGTACATTCAGGGAGTGGTGCTGTGCTGTGGTACATTCAGGGACAGGCTCTGTACTGTGGTACATTCAGGGAGATGCTCTGTGCTGTGGTACATTCAGGGAGTGGTGCTGTGCTGTGGTAGATTCAGGGACAGGCTCTGTACTGTGGTACATTCAGGGAGATGCTCTGTGCTGTGGTGTATGCAGGGAGAGGCTCTGCACTGTGGTACATTCAGGGAGTGGTGCTGTGCTGTGGTAGATTCAGGGACAGACTCTGTACTGTGGTACATTCAGGGAGATGCTCTGTGCTGTGGTGTATGCAGGGAGATGCTCTGCGCTGTGGTACATTCAGGGACAGGCTCTGCTGTGGTACATTCAGGGACAGGCTCTGTGCTTTGGTACATTCAGGGAGAGGCTCTGTGCTGTGGTACATTCAGGGACAGGCTCTGTGCTGTGGTACATTCAGGGAGATGCTCTGTGCTGTGGTATATGCAGGGAGATGCTCTGTGCTGTGGTACATTCAGGGACAGGCTCTGCTGTGGTACATTCAGGGAGATGCTCTGTGCTGTGGTATATTCTGGGACAGGCTATGCGCTGTGGTCCATTCAGGGAGAGGCTCTGTGCTGTGGTACATTCAGGGACAGGCTCTGTGCTGTGGTACATTCAGGGAGATGCTCTGTGCTGTGGTATATGTAGGGAGATGCTCTGCGCTGTGGTACATTCAGGGACAGGCTCTGCTGTGGTATATCCAGGGACAGGCTCTGTGCTGTGGTACATTCAGGGAGATGCTCTGTGCTGTGGTACATTCAGGGAGATGCTCTGTGCTGTGGTATATTCTGGGACAGGCTATGCGCTGTGGTCCATTCAGGCAGAGGCTCTGTACTGTGGTACATTCAGGGAGATGCTCTGTGCTGTGGTACATTCAGGGAGATGCTTGTGGTCACTGTGCCATTTTCAGCAATTAACTGAACTTGACTGAATATATTGTGACTGCAACTGGGTTGCTATCAAGCAGTGCCTTCCAAAGCAGCTGGTAAAACTGAAAATGGTGCTTTAGTTCACAGCAAGGCTAAACTGGCCACTTTGTATCAGTGGATACAGGAGTAGAAATGCATTAAGTGATGAAAGGTGTGAATCTTTCTGAAAAGAAAAGTATAAACGTCATTCATTTTAACTTGTGAATACAGTATATAACTGTGTACTTAACTGTGAAAACTCTGTAACAAAAAATGTGGTTTTAACATATTGAATAAAAAACATAAGTCTTTAATCCAAACATATGCACATATTAATTGTATATAAGGTATCATCAATATGTTTGTGTAAATGCTAGGACCTTTAATAATTTGTGACTGCTATTTATACTGAATGTGACTTTATGGGGCAGTAATGTGGGTACTGAATTTGACTATGAGGAGTAATGTGGTTACTGAATGTGACTATATGGGGGAGTAATATGGGTACTAAATGTGACTGTATGGGGGAGTAATATGGGTACTAAATGTGACTGTATGGGGGAGTAATATGGGTACTAAATGTGACTGTATGAGGAGTAATGTGGTTACTGAATGTGACTGTATGGGGGAGTAATATGGGTACTAAATGTGACTGTATGGGCAGTGATGTGGGTACTGAAGGTGACTGTATGGGGGAGTAATGTGGGTACTGAATATGACTGTGTGGGGCAGTATTGTGTTTACTGAATGTGACTGTATGGGCAGTAATGTGTGTACTGAATGTGACTGTATGAGGGACTAATGTGGGTACTGTATGTGACTGTATGGGGGAGTAAAGTGGGTACTGAATGTGACTGTATGGGCAGTGATGTGGGTACTGAATGTGACTGTATGGGCAGTAATGTGGGTACTGAATGTGACTGTATCGGCAGTAATGTGGGTACTGAATGTGACTACCGGCAGTACTGTGGGTACTGAATTTGACTGTATGGGCAGTAATGTGGGTACTGAATGTGACTATCTGCAGTAATGTGGGTACTGAATGTGACTACCGGCAGTACTGTGGGTACTGAATTTGACTGTATGGGCAGTAATGTGGGTAATGTATGTCACTGTATGGGGAGTGATGTGGGTACTGAATGTGACTGTATGGGGCAGTGAGGTGGGTTGAATGTGACTGTATGGGGCAGTGAGGTGGGTCCTGAATGTGACTGTATGGGGGAGTAATGTGGGTACTGAATGTGACTATGGGGCAGTAATATGGGTACTGTATGTGGCTGTATGGGGGAGTAATGTGGGTACTGAATGTGACTGTATGGGGCAGTGAGGTGGGTCCTGAATGTGACTGTATGGGGCAGTGATGTGTGTACTGAATGTGACTATGGGGCAGTAATATGGGTACTGTATGTGGCTGTATGGGGGAGTAATGTGGGTACTGAATGTGACTGTATGTGGGAGTAATGTGGGCACTGAATGTGACTGTATGGGCAGTAAAGTGGGTACTGAATGTGACTGTATGGGCCAGTGATGTGGGTACTGAACGTGACTCTATGGGCAGTAATGTGGGTACTGTATGTGACTGTATGGGGCAGTAATGTGGGTACTGAATGTGACTACCGGCAGTACTGTGGGTACTGAATTTGACTGTATGGGCAGTAATGTGGGTAATGTATGTCACTGTATGGGGAGTGATGTGGGTACTGAATGTGACTGTATGGGGCAGTGAGGTGGGTCCTGAATGTGACTGTATGGGGCAGTGAGGTGGGTCCTGTATGTGACTGTATGGGGGAGTAATGTGGGCACTGAATGTGACTGTATGGGCAGTAAAGTGGGTACTGAATGTGACTGTATGGGCCAGTGATGTGGGTACTGAACGTGACTCTATGGGCAGTAATGTGGGTACTGTATGTGACTGTATGGGGCAGTAATGTGGGTACTCAATGTGACTGTATGGGGCAGTGATGTGTGTACTGCATGTGACTCTATGGGGGAGTAATGTGGGTACTCAATGTGACTGTATGGGGAAGTAATTTGGGTACTGAATGTGACTTCTTGGGGCAGTAATGTGGGTACTGAATATGACTATGTGGGAGTAATGTGGGTACTGAATGTGAATGTATGGGGCAGTAATGTGGGTACTGAATATGATGGTGAGAGTAATGTGGGTACTGAATGTGAATGTATGGGGCAGTAATGTGGGAACTGAATGTGACTGTATGGGGAATAATGTCGGTACTGAATGTGACTGTATAGGGCAATAATGTGGGTACTGAATGTGACTGTATAGGGCAATAATGTGGGTACTGAATGTGACTGTATGGGGCAGTGATGCGGGTACAGAATGTGACTATGGGGCAGTACTGTGGGTACTGTATGTCTCTGTATGAGGAGTAATGTGGGTACAGAATGTGACTGTATGGGGGAGTAATGTGGGTACTGAATGTGCATAGGCTACAAGAAAAATGTTTAAATTGATAGCGCGAATAAAATAATCTTTGATGCTCCAAAAACAGGTGCTCCAAACTTATATGCGCGGCGTGGGTCTAATAAAAGAGAGGAGTACAATTTCACTTGGTAGAAAAAATAATATATGTTTTGTTGGACTTATGACTGCCTATATTGTTTATAGCCTATAAACAGAACTCCACAAAGTTGCCGGGATCTAAATGTACTTGTCATGTGAACAGAAAACAACACTATAATATAATAAGACTTAATGTTCAACTTAGTGTTCAGCGTTGTTGTTTCATGACTATTTTTGGCTAGTCTACTGTTATTTCCTTTATACTGTACTCAAAGACTGCCGATATTATTCCGTTTTCCCTCTAGAATGTGCTTTAATACGTGTAACCAGGGGCGCCGCCAGGGATTCTGGGCCCCATGAAAAGATATATCACATTGGGCCCCACCACCACAGGCCACGCCAACACTGCGCAATTGCTGTAACCACACACCTCCAGAACCCAATCGACCCATTCAAATCAAAATAAATATTGTGCTTAAAATGTCAGTTTAACCTTAAATAAACGTATTATGGACAATAACTGTCCTTATATGTAATTTCAATGCGATATAAGGACTGTTTTTTGTGGCTTTTAAACTCCACATTTTCCCAAAATTCGATCAATGATAAGAGTAGGGGTGCGTCCCAATATTCTTCACTCCCCACCACCCTTCCTCCACTCCCCCACTACCACTACTCTCCTACTTGTACTGAAAACTGCCTGAACGTTTTCAGAACAAGTATTTACATGTACAATATACAATGTACCTAACATTGCGGTTTGTGTCGAGACATTAATTCATATGTAACCATTTATACGTAATTTAGATGTAATCAGCAACATTAGATTAAAACACAAAGATCCGTTTCCGGGACACGGAGTAGAGGAGATGGTAGTGGAGGAAGGGAGGGTGCATTTTTCGACTATTGGGACGCACCCTAGGACTCTGAGGGCACCAAAAACAGATCAGCGCAGCCAATATTATGCTCTATTCAGTAGTTTCGCGGACATTATTTCAGTTGACTTTATCAACTGTCAGAATTCTGAAAGACTGTCAGGTCAATATTTTCTCTGGTCACTCGGTATATCCCGCCTTGTAACTTAAAAGTCGAAAGGTTTAAACAAATTTTGAATATTGACATGTCAGGCTCCAATCACATTTAGTATGACGAGCGTGCCATAACAATTAATTAGCAAATAACAATGCTGAATACTTCTGGCATAATTTACATCGCAACTGTATGCCCAGATCACATGGCCTCATTGACAGTGGCTAAGGGAAATCGATTATGATTCAGAAAATATATAACTTTTAAAGATTTAAATCCATCTTCTACTGGGACTTCATGCAGAGGACGACAGTTCAAACTGAACCTTTAAAAGAGTGGGTAGGTACGATCATGCAGAGCACCACAGTTCAAACTGAACCTTTAAAATAGTGGATACAATTTGGTAAAGATATCTACAGGCTTTCCTTATGCATTGGTATTTTTACCAAAACGGGGCCCAGGTGTCCCAAAACCTTTCCAAACCTCGCCAAATATAAAACATGTGCATATCTTTCTGTCTAGGCATGTCAATCATCAGAAAACATTATTTTTCTTTTAAAACATTTTTTGTAATACAGAATGTGAAGAAAATTAACCTACACATGTTTTGTGTTTATGTGTATGAGGGTATTCTCTTACAAAGCGTGCCCAAAAGTGCCCAAATACCTCTCCGAAAAGGATTACTTACCCTAATGTTATCCAACCAATCTGCTTTACATTTAAAATGGCACTGTACTTCAAAATTAGATTTACCAGAGCCCCATAAGCCAGCAGAATAACAGGTTTATCTATAACAAGCCTTCAACATGACTTTTTACAGCAAAAGTAATGAATTATACATCACTTTATTTGGCAAACCTGTCTGTTACCACCTCCTACGACAGAGGTGTCAGGTGGGGGAGGGGTGTCTTCACTGTCCTCCCTGAAAAAGACAGATTCAAGTACATTACTAAGTAGAATCACTAAAAAATGAGAACACTAATTATCTCAAAAAGACATATGGCAAGTATTACAATTAAGTGGAAAAAATAATAATAATAATTTTTATTACAAAAAATATATATATACACACACACACATATATTATATATATATATATATATAATATACACACACATATATAAATATATATACGTATATACATTAAAAAATCTTACATCCACAGTACGTCTGATATTAGCTCCAACATAATTAGCAATCGTAGCTAACTAGGATTTATGAATTAGTTTGTCAGCTTGCACAAACTAAATTACATTATTATAATACTGTAATGTCTTGACTGAACCGTGAAATAAAGTACTGAGAATGGATGCAGTTTCATGCGTGAATTCAACAACTAGCCCTTGTGTTGGTTGCTACACAAAGACACTTCGAATGAACGCTACAAAACAAACCCCCTTAGCAGGAGCTCCTTACCAGCCTGTGACAACATAGAAGCTAACTAGCGAACTCCTGCGAGAATCCATTTATCACCAAACTAAAAATACTCTAGATAATAGTGCTCCATACTGTTGATGATTATGATGATGATGATAATAACAATAATAATAATAATAATCATTTGTATTATATATTTTTAAAAACACATACATGTCCAGGCACGGGTCCATGCCACAGAGTCATTACTATGCCTGAGCACAGACTTCTTCACCTCTGGGACACTGCGGTGGAGCACCTCCAAAACCTGAGAAACCGTGAAATAAGCGCTCTTCTTTCCACGGTTGATTGCCACGTTCGCGTATAAATGTATAAAATAATCGTAATCGTTGAAGCAGCAAAGACATGACCAGCGCAATTACACCATACAGCAAACCACGTATACGTACAGAGAAAAACTGGCCTATGACGTATATACAGCTCACAAAAGCGCTACACATTGCTAAATATCATCTGGATAGACTAAAAACGTACTTGTACAGCAATCCAGTCCATCCCTTCCAGGATAAACTCAGTAAAAATGGCCACAGGTGTAATCTGATCCTGTCTACAGCCGAGAGCGCACAGCCGATTGCCCTATGGGCTGTCGTTACGCATGGATACAGCGCCGTTCCCATTCGCTAGAATATGACATATTTTACATCCTTTAAAAGGGCAGGAAACCCCGTAGAAGATAAATTACGTGGTTTACGTTAGATCATCCCTGAAGCAGTCTAGTAATGTTTTTACGCAACGGTAGTAACGTAGTACAAACGCAAATGCGATGGGTACGCACCATGGAAATCGAGATTTTGCTGGAGAATGGATAAATGGATTACGAAAAAACATTCAAGATTCTTCAGAAAACAGTTATAACTGCATAACCAGCTATAAAATTTGATTGATTAAACATGTTTATCAAGAGATCTTGTAGAAAATAAAATATATTGAAACAAAACCGGAAGAACATCGGTTGTATGCATAGTGAAGTGAGCACGGGGAAAAAACACATAATGTTCATTTATACAACTTTTCAGTAACATACAATTGTTCCTAAATCAGATCTTGATTTTTTAGCGTGTAGAAACTGTACCAAGAATTTTTTTGATATGCATTTTATTGCCTGTGACTGCGGCGAGGTGAAGGCTGTAAACAGTGGGTTGGGCTATTAGCACCCTGCTGCTTTATGGCTCTAGTGTAACCTGAGAGCTGATAAGCATATAAACGAATGTGTTCGCAGGCTGTGACTGTTTTTAACAATTTTGCTACGAAAGTTCCGTGTTTTATTAACGTTATAATTTAGAATTTAAGAGAAATATGAACACTATAAAAAATTGGGATGCATGCGTCCCACCACTAGGGGGCCAAAGTCCATAGGGTTAATGTTTAATATTTTCCAAAAAATCATAAAGATTGGATTTGTGGTTTTTGAGATATGGGCCCTCAAGAACAGCTCCATCTCCAGAGCAGCTCCAGCCTTATTTACCACATTTCCCACATCTCCCTGCGCACGCTTAGGTTTGGTGTACATGAATATGTAATAGGGGGCGTACACGCCACTGCTGCGAGCACGGTGACGAGCTAACTGTTCAAGTCAAGATACCGCAGAAAATTCTGGCGTGTCTGCCCAAAATGCCATCCTGCGCCGAACATTAGTTTTGGGTGCGATATTAAGTCAGGATACCGTTTGCCCAAAAATGAGACAAGGTGCATCCAGTGGCTGGCAGCAATTAACAACCCGATCTATCTTTTAAATTTGCCAAAAAAAGATTACGACAAAGTTTGTGTTTGTTCGAAACACTTCAAGCCAGAGGACTTCCAATGCGACTATAGTGCCGAATTACTGGGAACTAAATCAAAGAATTTGCTTGTCCAGAAATCCAACATATTGACCATCGGGAGCAGGGTATCTTTGACCTACTGCAGAGACTACACACGATGGCAGCACAACTCTTACACCTCTCCCCAGTCGTTCGCCATGGAGTACCCATTCCAATAGCCAACGATAATCGGTCAGTCTGAATTGCCTAACGTTAAATAAAGGGGTGAAAGAAAAAAATGGTTATAGTAATGTAATATCTGTTGTTGCACAAAGGATGCTAAATGAGCTGCTAGATAGCCATCTAGGTATAACCAACAAGCGACTGATTCCGACAGTATCCTACCTGACGTTACATGGAATGTCCGAATCTTGGTGTCATGCTGGCAAGCACAACATATCGACTTTAACATAAGTTTAGCAAACGTTAGCTAAATTACAAGATTTTGATACAGCTTGTTAGCTATATATTTACTCACTCTTCGCTTAGTTGCCCTCCTGGACCCCTTGGTTGTGGATACTTCTTCCAATTAATCCTCCTATTGCTGCACAAGAAGTTGGTAAGTACTTCAGGATGTAGCAAGGGTTCAAAGTTATTATTGGCAGTGATGCAAACTCGTGTTCGGTTTCTGCCAACAGCAGTTGCCCTCGATCCCATTCGTGGCAGCAAAGGCTCTCCGTCTCGGTAGGCATGGGTTCACAGTTCCCACACTGGCACCAATTTATGTTCCCACTTCTCTGCTCTCTGTTAGCTTCGGCTGCCTCGTCCTCCGCTCTCTGTCTCTCTCGCTCACGCAATTCTTCCTCTGTAAATTCCGGTTCAAAACTGTAAGGTTGTATTTCTTCGTCAAAATCGAAAAGCTCGTCCTCTAACTCGGCGAACTCAGAGCTGTCCACCATATCTCTCAGGCTATTGTCGTCGGCTAAGGCCACGTGATATTTGTACGCTAACGTTACCGTATTTTCGTGGGAGTGTCATATGATCGCCTGGATGGGTGCCCGCCCATAAACCAGTCTCTGTGTTCAAGGGTGGAGTTTGAGCGCCCGTTACCTTCTGGGAAACACTGGCTGGAGATTCAAGCCAAACACATCCAATGATGTCACTGGACGTGTTTGCCCTTTGAAGTTTTGCCGCCGTATTTCCCATAAATAGGAAGCGGCTGCACTGACGGTGATTTTAAAAAGGCCTACACACAGAATTTAAGCATTTAATCCAAATATTCTCAACTGAAACAAGCGTGACTGTGCTCCTTTAACTGTGGTGCTCTGCATGATCGTACCTACCCACTCTTTTAAAGGTTCAGTTTGAACTGTGGTGCTGTGCATGATCGTACCTACCCACTATTTGAAAGGTTCAGTTTGAACTGTGGTGCTGTGCATGATCGTACCTACCCACTCCTTTAAAGGTTCAGTTTGAACTGTCGTAATCTGCATGATAGTACCGACCCACTATTTTAAAGGTTCAGTTTGAACTGTGGTGCTGTGCATGATCGTACCTACCCACTCCTTTAAAGGTTCAGTTTGAACTGTCGTAATCTGCATGATAGTACCGACCCACTATTTTAAAGGTTCAGTTTGAACTGTGGTGCTGTGCATGATTGTACCTACCCACTCTTTAAAAGGTTCAGTTTGAATGTCGTGCTAAATACATAATTTCTTTGGTTGCAAAGATACAGGCGCCCTGTTAAAAAAGTCACCATGTGAATTCATATTTTCGTAAAAATTATAAACATTGTTGTGCAAATGTGTGCAATTATTTTGTGTGCTATGCATGCTGTACTCGGTGACACATTGTGCCTGCCTCTCTCTGGCTTTCTTGTCCATGAGAAAGTTATTGGGTCCACCGTGCTAGTGAACAGTAAATTGACAGTAACATTTCCAGTGTTAATTCAACTCAAGCAGAGTACATATGAGCCTAATCTTGCCAGAGTAGGCTCATAAGTACTCTGTTCGAGTTTTACTGTGTGGGTTCTTGAGGAATAAGACTGGCATTAGGCACGTCAGAGCACGGCTTCCTTTGTCTTCCTCAACCTCAGAGTGGGGTTTTATTTTTAAAGCTGTGCTGACTTCGTACTTGATTCGCATTTCAGAGAAATATTTAATGAAAACACAGGCCTACATTACATGGATCTCTGTTGATCTGTTAGGCTTGAGTCTGCTCTTATAACACCCAATAAATCACATACAGTACTGAACATGTTATAACATCATTCTAAAATATATGTGATCTTTTTGAGTAGTTTTTGGTATATTCACTCAGCCAAGGGAATAAGAGGCTTATATCATGCCATCCGCTCTGACTGCACTCTAAAACACAGTGTAGCTCATAAACAATACTGACGGGCTGTCATTTTGTCATGTAATAACACACGGTCAATTCGACTGCAGCGGATACAAATCAAGGTTGGGGCGGGACAGGGTCAATCTTGGACCAACCATTTTGATGCTTAATAATCAGTCTTCTAAAATGGCGTTCACTCAAAGTACACTACAGAGCCTAAAAGCTTTGAAGATCTGCCATAATCAGCAGTTACCAAGCAACATGATTGGTACATTTCTATTTCTTGTAAAAGAATGTAAACAAAAGAGACTTGATTGCCTTCAGGTGACACTTTTTCAGCTCTTAGTGACCATTGGGCTTGTTTTATTCCTTTTTTATTCCTTTGGGGCGGTTTTTATTCCAATGTTCTCAAGATTACAATTTTCCGAATGTAAAATTGTAGCTCTGTGCTGTGCTGACAGCTCCACTTCCCGAGACACTTACATTGGCGGTGTTTCATAGATGTGGAAATGGCTTGAGTCAAAAAAAAGGTACTGTGCCATTTCTATAGACTGTCTGAACCACCTACACAATATGATTTATTTATGTCTCACCTGAGATATTTCTCTTGCTTAGAATATATGACAAAATCTATTCAACTAATTTAAACATTAGTTTTGTCTTGTATATAAATAGATAAATGATTCACCCTATTGTGAATAATGAATGTACATGAACACGTAGCAACCATGGGGTAATACTGGAATAGTAGTTGAGTTATTGGGAAGCATGGATTCATTTTGCTTTAACTTTATTTTGATGGCAATAATTTTGTAAGCAGACTGACTGTAGCAAGCATACTGTTTATTTAGATGTGTGTATATAATGTATGCGTAAATAAGTGTGTTTTTCCCCCCGTACACTCTATGAATAGAGCACAATGCATATGCAGTTGAAGCCAACCTGCGAGATTCCTCTGTTTATGGAAGTGTTCATGCATCACATAATCGTACCTACCCACTCTATGGAGGTATCAAACAAGCCTCAAACCATCACTCTGCTGCCAGATATGCAGTAGATATGGATGGATCACTTTAAGAGTTGTTTCTCCTGACAAATTTTCCTATTGAACTCTATGGAAACATAAGTCAGGAGAAGAAAGAAAGGTGAGCTAAGATGGCTGCCTTATGCATTTGTGCATGGATTAGTTTTAGAATCCGATAAATATCTCTTTTAGTAGTTGCCATCCGCCTGTTTTTTTTAGTTGGATGTTTTTATTAACTCATTTGGAAAAGTATTCTGACTATATGGAGATTAATCTTCCGGCCTTTGTGAAGTAACAGAAGAAAGAGCTTCAAACAATCTGCTCCTCCAGCCAATCCCCATCTGAGAAGGACAACTAAAAGTAACCTAGATAGTCAGAGTAACCTTATCATAGATGGCGGCGGCCGGACTGTCTGGTATGCTGACAACATTGTTGGTGTTTCATATTATTTCCAACTTTTTGCCGCGACATGACTCTCTACCCAAAAACTGGTTCGAAAACAACACAGCATCGCTATATGCTACGCATAGTCATACTGGAATTGAAGTTCTGTCACGCTCTTTTCACTTGACGAAATCCTTGTCAAAATGGCCACCACCACGTACCATACCAACACAGGAAAGGAAATCATCCCAATCGTCTCTATTTGTGATTATATTACTGTTGAGCGGCGATATCAGTGTGAACCCAGGCCCTGTAAAGGTCCCATGTGGATGCTGCTCTAAACCGGTGAAGTGTAACCAAAAGCATCTGATTTGTGATACGTGCAATATCCGCTACCATCTGAAGTGTCTGGACATGGACATTGGAACCTACAATCAGATTTCACTTCCCAACGGGAATTGGTATTGTGAACGTTGCAACCCGCCGTTACCAGTTCTCAATGATTCATTTTTCGATACTGACACGACCCATTCAGCTGATCATAGTGTGCATGACAGCTCGAGTACCTATATAGTACAGTCAACCGATCCACCCGAATTGTCACCTTTTGAAACACCCCGTAACGCACTGCGTAATGACATATTGGCTTCCCGAGAACAGGCCAGTATTTCACCGAGGGCTGATCGAGACAATATTCCGGCAAACCAGCTACCCTCGATGACCCAGGATGACCACTTTGAATGCTTTAATAAGAAGGGATTCCACATTATTCATCTTAACGCGCGCAGCCTACTACCGAAGTTGGCTGAAGTGAGAATCCTAGCAACAAGGACAAAGGCATCAGTGATCGCAGTAACCGAGACCTGGCTTGATGATAGTGTACCGGACTGTGAAATTCAAATACCCAGTTTTGCAGTGGTCAGGCATGATCGAAATAGGGAGGGTGGCGGTGTATGCATCTACATACGAGCAGACATCGCCTTCAACCCTAGAACTGACCTGCACTGTGATGACCTAGAAACAGTATGGATCGATGTATTACTATTCAAATCGAGACCTATATTAGTAGGATGTTGCTATCGACCTCCCAAGTGCACAAAATTCTTTCAACTTCTTGAACAATCTTGCTCAAACGCGGAGCGATTTTTGGATCAAGAGGTTATAATTACTGGCGATTTTAATTGTAACCTATCTAGTGGCACCAACAGTCTGCTTACAAGTTTTAGGAACTATTGCTATATGTTTGATTTTAAACAAATGATTGAAGATTTTACTCGCATCACAAAGTCAAGCAGTTCTATTATCGACCTGATCCTGACCTCTGACAAGGAAAAACTCTGCCAGTCTGGAGTATTGCCAATCGGAATTAGTGACCATTTCGTCACTTATTGTACTCGGAAGTTATGTCGAGGTCAGTTTGGTAAACATAACACAGTCAGGATCAGGACGATGAAGAACTACAACCTGGAAAAATTCCAACAAATGTTGAGTTTGGAAAACTGGATGCAAGTTATCGAATGTGACCGAGCCGAGGATGCATGGGCCAAATTTAAAGAAATTTTCTTAACGGTTTTAGATAAAATTTGTCCCATTAAAGTAATTCGACTCAAACAGCGCACCGACCCTTGGATTAATGCGGAGATTATAGAACAGATTCGAATAAGAGACAAAATTCTTACACAGTTTCGAAAACAGGGAGATGGATTTTTATATGACCAATTTCGGCGGCTGAGAAATAAAGTGACCAGAATGGTGAAAAAAGCAAAAAAAGACTTTTATGAAAGCACAATTAAAGAATGTAAAAACTCGCCAAAAGAATTATGGGAAACTCTTAAGAATTTGGGAGCCCCTTTGAAAAACTCTCACTCAGCGTCTTCAAAAATCGGCTTGGTCATGGACGATGAACTATGTTTTGATAATGCAAGGGTGGCACAGAGATTTAATGACTTTTTTACCTCTGTGGCATCAACACTCGTGGATAAACTACCGAGACCTTCCGGACAATTTGGCCGAGAACATGTACATCAATTTTACTCTGATAAAGTCGAGCAGAACTCGTTCAAGTTACATGTAATTGATGAGTCGATCGTACTGAAAATTATTGCTAGCCTTGGAAAAGATAAGGCAACAGGACTAGATGGATTGCCGGCAAGATTTATTAAGGATGGAGCACACCAGATTGGTGAACCTTTAACACATATAGTTAATCTGTCAATACACGAGGGCGTTGTGCCGAATGACCTTAAATGTGCTCGGGTAGTCCCTGTCTATAAAAAGGGGGACAGGACTGTAGAAGGAAACTATCGTCCAGTGTCAATATTAAGTGTTGTCTCTAAAATATTAGAAAGGGTGATTTACAATCAATTGGAGGAATACCTGAATAAAAACAATCTCCTCTATGAATTTCAGTCGGGCTTCCGACCTGGGTACTCCACGGATGCGTGTCTGATCCACCTCACCGACTACATCAGATCCCAACAGGGCGCAGGCAAGCGAACTGGGATGGTCCTGATCGACTTACAAAAAGCATTCGATACGGTCGACCACCAGATTCTGCTCGAGAAGCTGAAGGCCTGTGGGATGACTGGTGAGTCGGTGGGGTGGTTCAGCTCGTATCTGAATGGGAGGACTCAGGTTGTGAATATACATGGTGCTACATCCTCGTCCAATGATATTGCTTGTGGAGTGCCCCAGGGCAGTATACTTGGTCCTCTGTTATTCTCGTTATATGTGAATGATATGGTATCAGCTGTCAAATGCAAATTATTACTATATGCGGATGACTCGGCCCTACTGGTCTCTGGGGACGATGTTGGTGAAATACAGCAGGCCCTCAGTCAGGAGCTTGAAAACCTCAGCAAGTGGTTGGTTGACAACAAGCTGTCGCTACACTTGGGTAAGACCGAATCTATATTATTCGGTTCAGCCCACAAACTGAGGCAATGCTCTCGACTGGAGATCACTTGCAGTGGCACCGGAGTTGCCTCCAGAGACTGTGTTAAATATCTGGGTGCTGATATGGATCAAACACTGTCGGGGGAGAGTATGGCCTTGAAGGTGATAAAGAAGGTAAATGGACGTGTAAAATTCCTGTACCGAAAAAAGAAATTTCTAAATTTTGAGACTAGGAAGCTTCTGGCAAACTGTATGATCCAATGTCAATATGACTACGCCAGCACATATTGGTACAGTGGCCTGACTGTCAAGAGTAAACATATGCTACAAACGAGCCAGAACAAGACAATTCGGTTAGTTCTGGATTTGGGACCCCGTGCACACATCGAGCCGTCCCACTTCGAAAGAATGGGATGGCTCCCTGTGGAGCGGAGGGTCTCGTACTTGAAACTTGGACATGTGTTCCGAATCATGAATGGCACGGCTCCTAGATACCTGGCCTCTTGCATCGTCCTGCGCAGCCAGGTCCACGGTCGTGAGCTACGTTCAGGCCCCCTCTCCGTGTGTGAACCCAAAGGGGGTTCGTATGTGAGGAGGGGTTTTCATTATACGGCCTGCAGACTGTGGAACTCGCTGCCTAGGATGGTTCAAGGGTCGACAACTGTCTCACGTTTCAAACGAGATGTCAGGCGTTTTTTGCTTGACAATCGCGGCTAGCTAAGCTTTACCTTTGATATCTTTTCCTAAACAATATAATTATTTATAGGTTATTGGCCTATTTTCATTGTCTACCTCCGTGCAATAGTGTTGTATAGTTCGCTTTATTTTTTATTTTATTTTATTTATTTATAAGGACCACCGTGGAAATAAGTCTGTGGACTTTCTGTGTCATCCTTGCACTTATTTTTCTTTCAATGTACTTGTATTTATTATTTTTTTTTTTAAAGTGCAAAATAAAGAAGAAGAAAAAAAAAAAAAAAAAATTATTCATCTATATCTACTCCATATTTGGCAGCAGAGTGATGGTTTAAGGTGTGTTTGATACGTGTGGGGACAACAGACTACGTTACCATTCATTCCACAGGCAACACAAGTCATGTACAATATGGACCCCAGCGTGACGTCCGTAGCCAATCATGTAGCTCGGAAATACGAGTAAGGGTCATAAAACCATAAAACAGAGAAGTCTGAAGAATTCCAGTATGTTTCCCCCCACTTTTTCTCCATTTTTGCTTCGTGTCAGCAGCACAGCTGTGGTGCTGTAGCTACCTTGTACTATAGCTAGAAACCGTTCCTAGAAAATTTTCTTATCCTTCATCACAACTTGTATGTTGGATTGTGATTTGCACACCTTGGTGTATAATCAGTTTTAACTGCACCTTTAGGCGCTCAAGACCCTTGTGTAATAGCTGACTTCAAGTTTCCCCTCAAGTTATTAATATTCAGCCTTTAGCTTTTAGTGCATTAGATATGGAACCCATATCTGCTGAAGCCTACATTTCCATTTTAGCCCAAGGCTTAGCACCTGGCTATGTAGGTTTCCTGAATCAGCTGAACCTCACTTGATTGTAGGAGATAAGTTATCTCATTGATCAATGAGAAGGGTGACTCCCTCACACAGTCACAAGAGCCAATTCTTTCTTGTCTGATCTTTAATTTCTCCAGACAGACTAGTCTTGCTATTCAGATCAACAATGAACTTAGAGCAGAGATGGAATGTGCGGAGGGAAGTCCTTTACTCTCTCCTCATTAAGTTCAATTTGAGATGGGTTTTCGAGTGGAAGAATTCTCAAGATAAAGATGAAGGAAATAGCAGAATCTTCTATTAAATTTAATCTTTTATTAAACGGTCAAACGTTGATTCAACGTGGGAAAACCATAAACCTACGCAGAGGATTCGGAATTCCCCGAACAAAAACAAACATTAGCTTATATAATATCATAACTCCTCCTTTACGTTACTAATACACCAATAATATGTGGTAACACCCTTTCATAATATCTTATTTTATCCAATAACAAATTAGGCAAAAAATAAATATGTTATATGACCTGTTCTTACCCTATGCGCTTGGGGGCACTCTTGATCTATCAAATAAAATTGTTTGTGACCTCGCCTCCTTTTAATCAGACCATGAAATTTTCCTTAATTTCCCTTATTTTTTATTCTTCTCCCACCTGTTCGGTCAGCATGATCTATCTTATCAGCTTAGTTATGGAACACAGGAGGAAAACATTCCTGTTTTGACTGGTGTGCTAGATGCCCTCGTCCTTGCTGACAGAGAACTATCCTGCATCCTCTCGCCACCCCCCATCTCAGTACCTTTCCACTAGATCTTGACTGTATTATTTAATTATTTATATAAAAGTTTGCTTATGAGGCTTTCTTGGGCCTACAGAACAGTTTCACAAAACAGCTTACTTCCACAAATGCCTCAAAGCACAACAGGGTAACCTTCTACTTGAGCTCCAGACTGTGGATAAGAAAGCAATATGGTACTTGCATGATCTGAATTTGGCCGAATCAGATCTCAGTTCTTACCAAGAGGAATTATTCAAGCTTAAGAGTGGACATCTCATGCTACCGCATCCACTCTCATCTCCGAAGCTGCATTCTCAGGCTTTCCCATCTCCAGATTTTCTTACTTCCTCCCAGCAGGGAGACACTAGTGGCCAAAGCACCTTGCCACCTACTTTGACCCCAACTTACATAAACAAGAGAAATCTCCCAGAGCTAATTCATTCAGCTTTCACTGGAACCGTCAATTCCCCCTTATACCACAAGGTGGGGAAAGCGACACCAAGTTTTGATTCAGGTTTCTCTTGTGATGGTTTATCCACCTCCTCCCTAGACAGGGAAAGGGGGGACAGAATTCCAACTTCTGTCCATCTCCGCAAAGGAGAGACAGCTAGGTCAATTCAAGATTCCACCTTCCTTGCTCCCTCCAAAGGGAAGACTACTTTGAATATGGCAAAAGAGGTTCCACTTCACCTCTTGGGCAAACAAAGCACAATGCTCATGCCCCTAGCTTTCCCTCGAAAACAGAGAGAACATACAGTTTGGTGCAATATGCAGATAGCGACAATTCAGCTTCTTCTAGCCATTTAGAGTATGATGATTGCTTTGCTGCTCCGTCCTCACAACCAAACAGAGGACATCAAGCTCAGTATGAAACATGCTCAAGTTCAGATGTGATGTCAGTCTCGCCTTCCCCAAACAGACAGACTCAGAAACCCTCACACTTCACTTTGAACAGCTAGAATCCATGGCTAGGGATTTTGAACAGTTTAACCCTAAGAACACTAAATATAGCATTCAGAGCTACCAGAGACAAATTGACAACTGCCTCTCTGATCTGCCCAGGGCAACCAATCGATAGAAAGTCAAACTCATCTGGAAAACCTCTAACCAAGAGATAAGAGAGATAACCATAAGCTCCAGGCAGCAGCCATGATCAAAGCTGTGGACATCAAACATGGTCGCACAGAACCACCCCGCATTTACTACTGTCGTCTCAAAAATGCGTTCTTCCAAGGTAGAAATGGGCCAGGCTTAGACGAAGATCAAGCCTTCAAATCCTTGTTCGTGTACAACCTGCACCCATGTGTACGAACCCATGTTTCATTGTTTTCAAGAGGCCAGCGTTCAGCTCTTGAACTACATAATGTGGCTCAAACAGTCTGGGACACATTAAGGATTGTGCCCAAGAACGAGAGGGTAGAACCATCTAAACAGGATGTTCTAACTAAACCCCCTGGCACTTTCCAGATTTCCTCTTTTAAAATGAAGGACTTAAAAAGACGGCTAAACAATAGGTTCCCAGTTAAGGGCCACCTTGGTCGCTTCTCACACTCCTATTCTAGCCAGAATTGAAGAGAAGACAGACCAGTTAGGCCTAAGCTTGAGAGTCACAAGCATAACTCTGATAGGGAGGATGCCACCCCATCATAATCAGTGGCCATGCCCCGGTGTCCTTCAATCTAAACACTAAACAATTCAAGCGACCGATTACCAGATGGCGTTTCAATGTCTCGCTGCTTAGAGATGCTGATTTTAACACTTTTTTCACGGTAGAATGGGCATCCTTAATGGAAATAAATGGTTCTCCAGAAATCTCACCATCATTACTTTGGGAAACTGCTAAAGTAGTGGTGAGAGGAAAAATTATATCATATTCATCACACAAGAAGAAAAAAGAACATGAGAACAAAAAGAATTTGGAACAAAAACTCAAAGAACTAAATGACATGTATGCTACTAATCCTACAGAACAAGTTCAGAATGAATTAGCGGTAATCAATTCTCAACTAAACTATATCATAAACAAAAAAAAACAATTCTTAATACAAAGACTCAGACTTGACAATTTTGAACACAATAACAAATGAGGTAAATATCTGGCAAACCAACTCAAACAAAACAAAGACAAATCTATTATCTCAGCCATAAAGAACTCAGCAGGAGAAACCTTGCAAACACCTACAGAAATAAACTATTAATTTCTGGAATTTTATAGCAAATTATACACCTCGGACCATGAACTAAATTTAACAGATATCCACTCCTTCCTTAATAGTATAGACCTCCCTCAACTTAACAAGGAACTAGAAACTGAATTAGATGCACCACTAACACTGGAGGAATTATATAAAGCAAAGCTCCAGTAAAGCTCCAGGACCTGATGGTTTCCCTGCTGAGTTCTTTAAGCACTTCTGGAACACAATCTCACCCACTCTTCTTCACAGTGGCGTTTTTATATGTAAAAAATTGGTGGAGATCAGGATTATCCTGACAGTGCCGCGGGAAGATGTTTTGAGTAGGGGGTGCTCTCGTGCTACGTACTGTCAGTCAAAAGTGCAGCATGCGCACACACACACAACTATTATTTTCCATAAATCAAAATAACAGTAAGCGCCACACCCTGCCACAGACAGTATAGAAACCCAGCCTGAGTAGTTGGCTACATAGTTGAGTTGGGTTTAGTTGAGGACTTTTTTTTAAGTATTGAAAATGAATTATATTCCCTGTCTGCCAAAGTTATTGACAGGGTACCACACAATATATAATACTTTATTGTTCAGTTATTCTGTCAGTTTCATGATGGCTTTGTTTGAAAAGGTTAAATGCAGGAAAACACAACCAGAAGATTGTCATTTTGATAACTTTAATATTTCAACTTGGAAGGCGAACAAGGAAAGAACAGTTCTGCAACAGTGCAGATTATGACTTGCTGTTGTGACTTTTGGGTATTGCTGGTCTATAAGCAATAAATAATATTTGAATTAACAAACACCAGGTGTTGTACACCTTTGTAATACTGCTAGGAAAGGTACAGATAATGATATTTGGGTATTACTGGTCTATAAGCAATAAATAATATTTGAATTAACAAACACCAGGTGCTGTACACCTTTGTAATACTGCTAGGTAAGGTACAGATAATGATATTTGGGTATTACTGGTCTAAAAACAATAAAGAATATTTAAATTAAGAAAGAAAAAAAAACACCAGGTAATGTACACATTTGTACTACTGCTAGGTAAGGTGCAGATAATGATATTTGTGTATTACTGGTCTATAAGCAATAAATAATAATTTAATTAACAAACACCAGGTGCTGTACACCTTTGTAATACTGCTAGGTAATGTACAGATAATGATATTTGGGTATTACTGGTCTATAAACAATAAATAATATTTAAATTAAAAACAAAAAACAAACAAAAAAACAGGTACTGTACACCTTCGTACTACTGCTAGGTAAGGTGCAGGTGGGGGAAGAAGGGTAGGTGCTGACATCCAGCGTCCATAACCCCCCTCCAGGGTGGGGTATCGGGGTGGGGTAAGAAGAGGAGGCGCTGTCACCCCAGCGTCCATAACCCCCCTCCAGGGGGTGGGGTAAGAGGGGGAGGCGCTGACACCCCAGCGTCCATAACCCCCCTCCAGGGTGGGGTATCGGGGTGGGGTAAGAAGAGGAGGCGCCGTCACCCCAGCGTCCATAACCCCCCTCCAGGGGGTGGGGTAAGAGGGGGAGGCGCTGACACCCCAGCGTCCATAACCTCCCTCCAGGGGATGGGTAAGAGGGGGAGGCGCTGACACGCCAGTGTCCGTAACCCCCCTCCAGGGTGGGGGAAGAAGGGGAGGTGCTGATGAGGGCCAAGCTAAAAGGAAGAGAAAAGAAAAGAAACACGTAATTTAATGTGTACACCAATAGGTTCCTTCAAAAAACAACCTTTCATGGCACGTACCACTGTCACAAACCTAAATTAAGAATGCATATTTAAGCCGACACAACCAAACTCGCAACAGCTCGGTTAAATAAAATCAATCAATCAACAAATGAGCTACAGCGCCATAAGCAAACAGCAAAGAGCTCAACACCACTGAAGGCCACAACCAAGCACACAGACAACATTTTAGGGATACAGATCCCTATCCATATCAATCCAGCACAAAACAATATCAATTATATCAATCCAGCACAAATCCAGTACAGAACAATATGGCCAATGCACAGGCCAGCACCACAGAGCAGGATGATATAATTTAAAATATGTTTTCACTCACCAAAGCTGAGGGCTCACTTGAAGAGAAAGGCGGCACGGCGGTTCTTCTTCTGGGCAAACTTCTCGATGACTTTGAGGATGAAGTCCTGTAGCTGGTGAATCAGCAGGCTTTCAATGGATAGCATGGCCAATGCGTTGAGTCGCGGCTGTCCCATGGTGTTGCGAGTGAAAGTTTTTATCCTCTTCAAGGTGGAAAAATTCCTCTCTGACTCGGATGTCATCATAGGTGTTGTTATGATAATTTTCAACAGAGTGATGGTTTCAGCAAAAGCCTCCTCTAAGTTGTTCACAAGGATGGATGTTAAAAGAGACAGGGCCGTTGCCAGTATGAAGCTCAGTGTGGCGGTACAGGGTGATCAGCTCATTCTTCAACTTTTCCACGTTTCCTATGGGCCACAGTTTCACTGCACAGTCAAAATCAGCTGTAGGGAATGACTGGACAAAGTGTGGGAAGAGCGAGCTGTCAACCAGCTTTGCAGCGATCAGGTGGTCACTCTGTGAAAACCTTTGCTCCACCTGAGAGGTGACTGTGTCGCATGCCTCCTTCATTACAGGTGCTGTGTTGGTTACGCGTCGGCCTGGCTCGTCTGTTCCATCATGAGGCCACTGCTGACCCCAGGTGCATCGATGCTCCGTTTTTGCAGAGTGTTGTATAAAACATCCACTTCTGGCATAAGCAAGGAAAAAAATTCCAGCAGCTGCAGAAAGGCTCTGTCCCGGAGTTTCTTTGACAGGCCGTATGCCTCACTTATGGTGGCTTCATCCCATCCTGGTTTTGTGCGTATGTCCTCCATACACTGGAGCAGCACAGCATGGTTCTCCCAAACGGCGTTGACAGTTCGACTTTTAAAATTCCATCGCACAGCTGGGGGCCTTGGGATGCGTCTGTGTGTGGCCTCTGCCAGAGCCGCAACACGTTTTGGAGCGCCAGAGAAAAAGGTGGCAAAAGCAGTTAGATCTGCAAAAAACACCTTCAGGATGCTCATCCTTGCTGAACACAGCTGCTGCAAGGTCAAGTTCAGCTGGTGGGCGTAGCAGTGAACAAACTGGGCATTTGGGTATGTCTCTTTCATCAGCGTCTGTCAGCCGCACCGTCATAAGTCTGAGCAATCAGCTTTTCTCCCAGCTTCAGTGGTTCCAGGACGGCCTTGATGCTATTACAGAGGCCAAGTCCAGTTTTGTCTTTGACTTCAACAAACTCCAAAAACCTCTCTGTCACTGTATTGTCAGGCAACATGTATCGCAGTACAACCACCATTTGGGATTTACAGGAGACATCAGTTGTCTCGTCCGCCTGTATGGCGACAAATTATGTTTCGTCCACTTGCTTGGCTATCTCCTCCCTGTACACTTCATACATACTGTCTAACAGTTCATTCTGTACAGTACTGGATGTCCCTTTGAATATGGGCTGAGCATCGTAGTGCCTCTGAAGCCTTGAATCGCCCTCACACATAGTTTCAAATATGCAGCGGAATATCCCCGGATTCAAAGAGTCCGCCGACTCATCGTGGCCTCGCAGTGCTGTTTCACATTTTCCACACAGTTTAATACATGTTATGATCCAACCGAGCACATACCTGTTTTCCTCCACCTGTCTGTTATGCTCCTCAATGCCCCGCCTGTACGCGCTGTCAATCTGGACAGCAACATTCACCCTTCTTGGCATTAAGCACTCAAAAATCCCACCACACATGAATACAGCCCTCCTCTCAGTACTACTGAAACCTGATAAAGACCCAACCCTATGTTCCAGCTATCGCCCCCTATCGCTCATCAGCACCGATCTCAAAATTATCAGTAAAGCAGTAGCCACCCGAATTGAAACAGTAACCCCATCACTAATCCATCCAGATCAAACTTGATTTATCAAAGTAAGACAATCATCAAATAATATGCGTAGATTATTCAATTTAATTAATATATCAAAACGGAACAAAATACAAACAATAATTGCTTCATTAGATGCAGAAAAGGCATTTGATAGAGTAAACTGGAAATTTCTGTTTGAAACACTCCACAAATTTTGCTTTGGAGAATCGTTTATTCACTGGATAAAAATACTATATAATTCACCAAGGGCCATGGTTTCTACTAACGGACTAACGTCACAGAGTATCACACTACACAGAGGGACCAGGCACGGATGCCCACTCTCGCCATCACTATTCGCCCTGTTCATTGAACCTATAGCCGCTGCAATACGTCAAAATTACAACATCAAGCGAATCCAAACCCCCTCCACACGCACCACAAAATCAGCCTTTATGCAGACGATGTACTGCTCTACTTGCAAGACCCATCAAACTCACTGCAAGAAGCCATCAAGCTCATCAATTCCTTTTCTGAAATTTCTGACTATGCTATAAACTGGACAAAATCAACAATTTTACCCATAGATGGTGCTGACTGGTACGCTACAGCTCAAACTCACCCTTCACCTCCACTGGAAATATTAAATATCTGGGCATAAACATTTCCACCAAGCTGTCAGAGTTGTTCCACCTCAATTTCATTCCACTAATAAAAACAATAGAAGATGACTTACCACTTTCTCTAATGGGCAGAATAGCAACCATAAAAATGACCATACTACTAAAAGTTAACTACCTCTTCAAAATGATTCCAACTCAGCCCACCACTAAATGGTTTAATTCACTCAGCTCCATGACCACTAAATTTTACTGGAAAAATAAAACACCCCGGATCAAACTGACAACACTACAAAAACAAAAAACTCAAGGAGGACTGGAAGCACCAAACTTTTATCACTATTATTTGGCAAACTAACTACAGTATATCTCAAACTGGATTCATCCTACCCAACTACCAATGGATAGAAATAGAACAGTCAGAATGCTATCTCTGATCTATCATTCCTCAAAACCTCCATAAAGCGCCATAATTGCTTCAAAAACACTGTAATTTCGACAACCCTGACAGCTTGGTGGAAAATTAACAAAATCTTTAAATTCACAATGACACCATGTAAATACACTCCTATATGGCACAACCCCAACTTCCTACTTAACAAAACACCACTTTCCTTCAACAACAAAGAGGTATCACACATCTACAACACATCTTTCTGAATAACACTTTCATCACATTTCAGGATTTGGCCCAGAAGTACAATATCGAGAAAGAACAATACCTTCAGTACCTCCAATTAAAATCTGTTCTAAAATTAAAATAATAAACAGCCACCCCCGCTAATAGATGAAATTAATAAAATAATCAATACTAAGAAAATTCTTTCCAAATTATACAAACTAATATCGACCATAGACTAAACAATATCCCTCCCCATCCAAGCCTGGGAGATAGACTTATCACTGTTTCTCAATTCAGACTTCTGGGCTCAAATCTGTAGGAACACCTTTACAATGACTAACAATACTAACTTACAACTAATACAATACAAGGTAATCCAAAGAACACATATCACCCAGCACAAGATGTATAAAATGGGATTCTTAGACTCAAACACATGCTCACACTGCACAATGAACATCCCAGATAATTATTTCCACTGCACCTGGCTCTGCCCACCAACTCATCACTTCTGGAAACAAGTCACTGACAGAATATGACTTCAGTCAGGCCACTGTTGTTCAAATAACTTTATTTACATTATGAAACAATACATTTTAGGTTTGGCGGTATGGTTCTGTTCACCAAGCCCTCCCGCCCATCCACGCGAGCAAGCATGGGTATGGCGGCGAGGGCAGCTGCACAACCCCCATTAGGGTTACGCTAGAACAGAACCGCAGCACTGAGAATGGTTTTGACAGAATCCATTCAGTCAGTTATATATATATATAAATGGCACTTAAGTGTCATTATCACAACAATTTACAAGGAACCGGGCCTGAAACCCCGTAGAGCATGCCTAAGGCGACGGTGGCAAGGAAAAACTCCCTGCTGTTAGCAGGAAGAAACCTTGGGCAGAACCTGACTCTGAGGGGGAAGTCCATCCGCCGCTGACTGGCACCGGTTACTAAATGCTGATTACAGAATAGAAATTTATAGACCTAACATATGAAAATGTCAATGTATAAGGAGCCAGTGAGGAAGACTGATTGCATCATAGCTGGGTACATGCATGGAGCTGGACATGCATGGAGCTGGAGCTGACCGTCTGCTTCTGGAGAACGATGTTTGTTGATCTATAGCTATTGCTCCGGCGGATGCCGAAGCGGGAAGGAAAGAGGAAAAGAAATCAGTAGGCATTCGAAAATGTTAGTGATTCATGCAGGAGCGATATAGGCTAGGAGTATGTGCGCAATGGGAAACTGAAGAGGATGGAGCTGAGGTGGAGGGGGGGGGTTTTGTGTGCAGCGGGTGTGCTGGCAGGGGATCCACCATGGTAGGACGAGGCGGTTAAATAGACCGCCTTGTTATGTCAATGGACTGATGGGTGAATCGTCACTACTCAGCTGAGCTGTCAGCTGATTAACTATGGCCGGGTTTCACTCTCGTGACCTGCCTGAACTGACGCTATGCTCGATTTCAGTCAGGCCACTGTTGTTCAAATAACTTTATTGACATTATGAAACAATACATTTTAGGTTTGGCGGTATGGTTCTGTTCACCAAGCCCTCCCGCCCATCCACGCGAGCAAGCATGGGTATGGCGGCGAGGGCAGCTGCACAACCCCAAAAACAACCATACGCCAAGTGCTGCCAGCATGTGCACACATGATGACCGTGCAACGACCCCTCGCCTCGGAGGAAGCCGATCTGTCCATCTGCTCAAGGATCCCCCAATACCACAACGATCAATGTCATGTGCACCAACGCCTGTTGGACTCCCCCGTGCGCCAGACGGAGTGCGGACCAACCCCATGAAAACCATGTGTAGTGATGAAGAACAATGTGTGACCTTCTGGCTACCGATGAAGCCATACTGTCCTTCAGCACAAGGTCCGTCTAACGTAACATGGATCAGTGGCTATGTGCACCAACGCCCGTTGGACTCCCCTGTGCCAGATGCAGTACAAAATAACCCCAGGAAGTTCTACGTGTAGTGATAAAGAACGATGTGTGACCTCTGGCTACCGATGAAGCCATGCTGTCCTTCAGCACAAGGTCCTTTAACGTTACATGGATCAGTGGCTAAGTGTACCAACGCTTGTTGGACTCCCCCGTGTGCCAGAGTATAGTATGACTAACCCCAAGAAGTTTATGTGCAGTGATAAAGAACAATGTGTGACCTTCCAGCTACCGATGAAGCCATCCTGTCCTTCAGCACAAGGTCCTTTAACGTTACATGGATCAGTGGCTAAGTGTACCAACGCTTGTTGGACTCCCCCGTGTGCCAGAGTATAGTATGACTAACCCCAAGAAGTTTATGTGCAGTGATAAAGAACAATGTGTGACCTTCCGGCTACCGATGAAGCCATCCTGTCCTTCAGCTCGAGGCCTTTTAAACGTTACATGGATCAGTAGCTATGTGTACCAACGCATGTTGGACTTCCCCTGGGAGCCAGACATCGGATTACCCAGGGAAATTCTATGTGTAGTGGTGAATAACAATGTGTGACCTTTCAGCTACCGATGTAGCCATCCTGTCCTTCAACCCAAGGCCCCTTTACATTTACGTGGATCAGTGGCTGTGTGTACCAACGCCTGTTGGACTTCCATGGGAGCAAAACTAATCAGGGGAGTTCTAAGTGTAGTGATAGAAATTGTGTGACCTACCGCTCTCGGTCCTTCAAAATTACGTGGATCAGTGGCTATGTGTACCAACGCCTGTTGGACTTCCATTGGAGCAAAACTAATCAGGGGAGTTATATGTGTAGTGATGAAAAACTGTGTGACCTTCCAGCTCTCGGTCTTCTAACATTACGTGGATCAGTGGCTATGTGTACCAACGCCTGTTGGACTTCCATGGGAGCAAAACTAATCAGGGGAGTTCTATGTGTAGTGATGAAGGACGTATGGACGCCCGTATGCCTAGGGCCATTCGAATTACTGGAGTTGTATTTGTAGTATATGTATATGTACCAACCACCTAAAAGCTATGTGTGACCTTTCGGCTACTGATGAAGCCGGCATGCTTATGGGGAGAAGCTCTTCGTCCCTCAGGTCAATGCCAATTAATACCATACCAACGCCTGTTGGTCTTCTCCCTGACGTCAGGGAGGATGCTGTGCGTAACATTGGCTTCATGGCGCCCGTATGCCTAGGGCCATTCGAACTACTGGAGTTGTATTTGTAGTATATATATATGTACCAACCACCTAAAAGCTATGTGTGACCTTTCGGCTACTGATGAAGCCGGCATGCTTATGGGGAGAAGCTCTTCGTCCCTCAGGTCAATGCCAATTAATACCATACCAACGCCTGTTGGTCTTCTCCCTGACGTCAGGGAGGATGCTGTGCGTAACATTGGCTTCATGGCGCCCGTATGCCTAGGGCCATTCGAACTACTGGAGTTGTATTTGTAGTATATGTATATGTACCAACCACCTAAAAGCTATGTGTGACCTTTCGGCTACGGATGAAGCCGGCATGCCTATGGGAGAAGCTCTTCATCCCTTCAGGTCACTGCCAATTAATATCGTACCAACGCCTGTTGGTCTTCTCCCTAACGGTCATGGAGGATGCTGTGCGTAACATTGGCTTCATGGCGCCCGTATGCCTAGGGCCATTCTAACTACTGAAGTTGTATTTGTAGTATATGTATATGTACCGACCACCTAAAAGCTATGTGTGAACTTTTCGGCTACGGATGAAGCCGGCATGCTTATGGGGAGAAGCTCTTCGTCCCTCAGGTCAATGCCAATTAATACCATACCAACGCCTGTTGGTCTTCTCCCTGACGTCAGGGAGGATGCTGTGCGTAACATTGGCTTCATGGCGCCCGTATGCCTAGGGCCATTCGAATTACTGGAGTTGTATTTGTAGTATATGTATATGTACCAACCACCTAAAAGCTATGTGTGACCTTTCGGCTACTGATGAAGCCGGCATGCTTATGGGGAGAAGCTCTTCGTCCCTCAGGTCAATGCCAATTAATACCATACCAACGCCTGTTGGTCTTCTCCCTGACGTCAGGGAGGATGCTGTGCGTAACATTGGCTTCATGGCGCCCGTATGCCTAGGGCCATTCGAACTACTGGAGTTGTATTTGTAGTATATATATATGTACCAACCACCTAAAAGCTATGTGTGACCTTTCGGCTACTGATGAAGCCGGCATGCTTATGGGGAGAAGCTCTTCGTCCCTCAGGTCAATGCCAATTAATACCATACCAACGCCTGTTGGTCTTCTCCCTGACGTCAGGGAGGATGCTGTGCGTAACATTGGCTTCATGGCGCCCGTATGCCTAGGGCCATTCGAACTACTGGAGTTGTATTTGTAGTATATGTATATGTACCAACCACCTAAAAGCTATGTGTGACCTTTCGGCTACTGATGAAGCCGGCATGCTTATGGGGAGAAGCTCTTCATCCCTCAGGTCAAATGCCAATTAATACCATACCAACGCCTGTTGGTCTTCTCCCTGACGTCAGGGAGGATGCTATGCGTAACATTGGCTTTATGGCGCCCGTATGCCTAGGGCCATACTAACTACTGAAGTTGTATTTGTAGTATATGCAAGAACAGCGCGAAGCGTGAATTTTTCATAACGCAAGTCCAAATCCAATTATGCATAACGCAATCCAGTCCAGGCGTCTACTAGCCTATTGATGAAAGGGACAGACGAGCATCCTTTGTTAATGATGTTGACGGTGGCTTGGTTGTCGCAATAGGCCAAAATTTGTTTCCTTGGCCAGCTGTTCCCATAGGATGCAGGCAACGATGATTGGGTATAGTTCGAGCAAAGCTATAAATTGAATATTGCGAGGCAGAGTTTGCAGCTCTTTAGGCCATGTTTCTGCAACCATAGTATTATAAACCCCCAAAAGCAATAGAAAGCGCTGCGTCGGTAAATAATTTAAAAGTAACTGATGTTTCGACGTAGTCGTTATGAAAACGCAAGGCTTTAATCCAAGTGCGAATCTTCCAGCCCCGAAATTGGACCTCTTGCTCCGCCTACCCACTTGCTATAAGTTTAAAATCCATGAAAATCAACCATGCGTCGAGAGCATCATGTTGCATAATTAATTGAATTTTGCATCGCAAACGTTAAACGGTCTGAAATTGATGATTTAATAGCAACTCACCTTTATTAATAGCTACCAGACATCATTTATTAATGCTTATTATACATTACATTCATTTATACCACGGCATTGTTGAATACTCGGTTCTGATGGGGTCAATACGTATTCCAAGGTTGTGCATTTATTTTCACCACTGCCTTTTAACAGTGTGTCTTCCGTCCCGCTCGTGTCTCGCTTGCTTTCAACTTGGCTATCAGCTAATTCTCGCAAGCATCACATTCGAACCTATGCTGTCCTTTAGTCCACAGTTTGTATTAAGAAAATTATGCATGTTTGGAAAATTCAAACATGAACACACTTATACGACCGAAAAACACTTCCGGTTTCGATATTTTACTTTCAGCGGTCAAAATAACTTTGGTCTAGCACTCCGCAAAAAACGGGACGCACATCATTGGTTCTTTGCAGAGTGAAATGATTACACGTGTCACATACTGACTGATCTACGGTATTCGGGTTTCTGTAGTTTTCGCGAAAATCAATGTTATTCTTTCGTCCCGTGTTTCTTTCGTCCCGGTTCTCCCCTAGTAGTATCCACAAAAAACTACACGCGTAATGTTGCAATGTGAATTAGGGTTGTCTGCAATCAGTAGTATGCTAGGGTAATATGCCTACAAATCCCTGGCAATGATATAATTTAGCCGTAATAATGATGAATAGGCTACAACACTTAAATTCAACCTGAAAACTATTAGCTAGGTATCCGAGTAGGCTACGCAGATGCAGTAGGCCTACGAGCGCAATTATGTCCCGATAAATTAAAATACCATGCAGGATACAGATCGGCCAACGCAATAACGTGCAAGATATAGAATGTATAATTACATAGGCTACCAGGTTAACGGTAGGCCTAGTCTTCACATCATTACCGATTACACACGCAGAACTAGTTACGATAATAGTTGGAGCAGCAGTGCGTTAGGACGTGAACTATGTAGACTAATCATTTGTCGCATTTGTTTATTTATTCATTTTCTCCCCACTTACGTATCAGCCTCCGTGAACGGCCACGAACCTCTCGTATCAGAAGCCAGCTCAATGATTAGCCTAGTCGGACCGCATCCACGAAGTATCAGATCTCTTTGGTCTCCCACTTCCAGAACGAGACAGCGAGTATACGAACATGACCAACCAATATTCCGGGGCAGGGTGTATGCTTACCGTTTAGGTTAGCCCAAGGATCATATAAAGGTTACCGTGCGTTTTATGCCTCTGAAGCCAATATAGTCTGTTAATGTCAGCTAGCAATCCTGTTGGAAGGTTTCGAATACGAGCAATAAGGTCCGGGTTACACGACAAGACACACGCTTTAAATAGCCAGCTTACGCAACGTGAATATCGCCCTTCCTTGTCCGGGAAATGTTATTTGAATATCGCCAGTTTCCAAAGCGGACCATAAGCTTAAACGATACTTGCAGTCACTTAGCTTTAGCAACAATTCAGGAATCCTATTCGTTTTCGCTGACAGTGTGCAGTCATGCATGCAGGGAAGCAGGTTTCGAATAACCGAATGTTATTTGAATATATCGCCCTTTTCTTTTGTCTAACAGACCAAAAAAATTAAGAATACAGAGCTTGACATCACTTAGCTTTTACGTAGAATTTTGCAGGATTCCGATTCTTTTTCCCCGGCGTGTAGTAGAACAAGCAGGATGTGCAGCGCAGAAGATGGTTTTGTGTGCAGCGGGTGTGCTGGCAGGGGATCCACCATGGTAGGGCGAGGCGGTTAAATAGACCGCCTTGTTATGTCAATGGACTGATGGGTGAATCGTCACTACTCAGCTGAGCTGTCAGCTGATTAACTATGGCCGGGTTTCACTCTCGTGACCTGCCTGAACTGACGCTATGCTCGATTTATGGTGAGCTGGAGCATCCCACTCTCTCCATCTCTCTGTCTACTGGGAGACATCTCTGTAATCAACCCACCAATCCAAAACATTAGTGTAATGTGTCATCAACGTTGTCCTGATATGAAAATGGCCTCCTCACATGTGCCAGATGACAACCCTCACCAGTAACCTCTGTGAAGGGACCAAAATAATTTGTCAGTCTGAACCAGACTTTACCAAAGGCTATGGCCTATCCATCCTCAATCCTCATGTCATCTAAGTACTTTAATGGCTGGGTCATACCTGTTAGTGCTCCACCTTCTGGACACTAATAACTCTAATAACACCTGAACTAACAAAACAACTAACCATTTCACCAAGATTTCTTTTGTTTCGTTCACTATTAGAACTCAAATGTTTTACATTGTGCCATGTCATGTATTTTAGGCCAGTTAGATAACTGATGAATGCCTGGATGTTTGTCAGTCAATTATAAACTGCCTGGATGTTCGACAGTCATGTAAATTTGTGGAGTATATTCCAGCATTGTGACACTTGTCAGTTCCCCTGGACTACCATCTTGTTGTAACCTTTTAAATTAACTTGTGAACTGTTAACTGACTTTTGTGCTCTCAAGGAACACTGGCTTAGGCTGCATCCCAAGACCAAAAGGGGGGATGTAGGGACAACAGACTATGTTTCCATTCATTCCACAGGCAACACAAGTCATGTACGACATGGACCCCTGCGTGATGTCTGTAGCCAATCCTGTAGCTCAGAAATACGAGTAAGGGTAAAACATAAAATAAAAAGCAGAGAAGACTGAAGAATTCCAGTCTCTCTCCCCCACTTTTTCTCCATTTTTGCTTTGTGTCAGCAGCACAGCTGCAAAAAAGCAGTACTCCATTTTGTCTTCCCCTTTTTGCTAGCTACACAGATACAAAGGTGGATCTCCATTCCCTTTCTCCATTGCACCAGCAACACCACTGCAGCAGCATCAGAAAAGAGAGATGCAAGGAACTGGTTAGCTTGTCTAGAGGTATCCATAGAACATGAACTGAGCTAACACCTCCGACTAATGGTTAGCTTCTGAACCACGGACAAAGACACAAACCAGGCGATAACCAGATGACGTCGGACTGGGCCGACCAGGAGGAATCCCAACGGGCATAAGAAAGGCCAAAGGAGACGCCCTGGCCATCCACCTCACAGACAACCCAGCTGTAATCAATTCACCATGGACTTCAGTAAGACTGATCAAACATCCCAGGCATAGCTTAGGATTTTAGTCTGAATTGTTTATCGGTAATTTGATTGTATCTCGACTTTGTGCGATAATAATAGCTGTATAAAGTTGTTCCACTGGTTAGCAAGCTAGCCAGCTGGCCTATCGTTTTATAGCTAATGTGGTCGTATTGTTAACTAACCAAAGCAGGCCTCATGGTTTGCTCCTCTTTTCTTTAACACGTACTAGCATTTGCGTGATATGGTCTCAATCCAACTTACTGTAGATAAATATGTTATTTCGTGTAAGAAGTGCATGAAATTATTTATAGTAACGTTAGACTTGAGATCAATAACCACCATCGTGCTGCGACACAGCCAGTTTACTCCACACTCCTTTGTTCTCTGAGCACACGTGGCATGCACACACACCTACACATGCACACACAAACCTACACACGCACGCACACATGTGCATACCCACACAAATGCTACAATACGCACACAACATGATATCAGTTTCGTAGAATGTAATATTCCTGTTTTTCTTGTTTAATAAATCTATTTTTGTTAAACCTGGTATCTGTTTTGATGTCATGTGAACACAAGAGCTGAGTCAAACCTAATAATTAGAATGTAACACCTTCAACCCTTATGAATTATTAGTTATTAGTGCTTTGATGGTAAATTGAAGTAGTAGTAATTATCATCCATAATAATCAAATGAGACTGATTTAATTTTAACCTAACTTAAGAATAATAAGTGGCACTAGTGAGCAGCCCAACCAGGAAGTGAGCTTCAAAACGAAAGCCCAGTCTTGGCCCCTTCCAGTTATTGCCTATATCTGGCATCCCATGTAAGAGTTTTATATATAGAGGCATATTCCTTACATTTATGGTGCCCTGGTGTGAGGATTTATAAATATTCTCAACATTTATTGGTGCCCCATCCATCCATCCATCTTCAACTGCTTATCCAAAGTTGGGTCGCGGAGGTAGCAGTTCCAGCAGGGGGCCCTAAACATCCCTTTCCCTGGCCACATTGACCAGCTCTGACTGGGGGATCCCAAGGCATTCCCAGGCCAGCGTGGAGATATAGTCCCTCCACCTGGTCCTTGGTCTGCCCCGTGGCCTCCTCCCAGCTGGACGTGCCTGGAACACCTCCCTAGGGAGGCGACCAGGTGGCATCCTTACAAGATGCCCGAACCACCTCAACTGGCTCCTTTCTACGCAAAGGAGCAGCGGCTCTACTCCGAGTCCCTCACGGATGACTGAGCTTCTCACCTTATCCCTAAGGGAGATGCCAGCCACACTCCGGAGAAAACCCATTTCGGCCGCTTGTATCCGCGATGATCTGACATTCCCTAGGGATGTCCTAAAACATTACTAGGACATTAAAGAGAATACCAAACCCGGACTACTTCGCTAGGACTAACCCGAGATAAGGAGGACTGGAGCACACAGAGCTCAGAGCAAAACAAAATATTTTAATACGACTGACGTTTCGACGTCAACGACGTCTTCTTCAGAGTCAAAATGGAAATACAGACAAATGCACCGGGAGGTACAGTTGAGGACAAAATTATTGGCCCCCCCTGTAAAGATGAGCAAAAAGGGTTATAAAAAATTCACTGTTTGGTGAATTAGCTTAATCTCACACTGAAAAAACAAGAAGAATCCAACCTTTAATTGACGTTAATTTATTATGAGAAAAAAAAATCCCTCATCAAGAAATAATTATTTTTAACAAAACCACATTGGCCACAATTATTGGCCCCCCTGCATTTATATATAGAATAAAGTAATAATTTTTAATATTTGGTCACATATCCTTTGCATGCCATGACTTCCTGATGTCTGTGACCCAACAACATCAAAAGACTCTTGATATCTTATTTTCTGGTACTCTTACAAGCAATACTATAACATCTCTGCATTTGAATGGATCTCTATGGGAATTGGGGGGTGGGACTAGATTTAGCTGTAAATTATGCTGGAACAGTATGGAACACATGGTTGGCGAAATGGCTGTAAGTCATCAAGGGTCTGGCGTATCAAACAAGCTTTAAACCATCACTCTGTTGCCAGATATGCAGTAGATATGGATGAATAACTTGAAGGGTTTCTTCTCCTGACTTATTTTTCCATAGAGTTCAATAGGAAGATTTGTCAGGAGAAACAACCCTTAAAGTGATCCATCCATATCTACTGCATATCTGGCAGCAGAGTGATTGTTTAAGGCTTGTTTGATACCTCAGACCCTTGTTGAGTTACAGCCATTTTACCAACCATGTATTCCATACTGTTCCAGCATAATTTACAGCTAAATCTAGTCCCACCCCCCAATTCCCATAGAGATCCAGTCAAATGCAGAGATGTTATAGTATCGCTTGTAAGAGTACCAGAAAATAAGATATCAAGAGTCTTTTGATGTTGTTGGGTCACAGACATCAGGAAGTCATGGCATGCAAAGGATATGTGACCAAACATTAAAAATTATTACTTTATTCTATATATAAATGCAGGGGGGCCAATAATTGTGGCCAATGTGGTTTTGTTAAAAATAATTATTTCTTGATGAGGGATTTCTTTTTCTCATAATAAATTAACGTCAATTAAAGGTTGGATTCTTCTTGTTTTTTCAGTGTGAGATTAAGCTAATTCACCAAACGGTGAATTTTTTATAACCATTTTTGCTCATCTTTACAGGGGGGGCCAATAATTTTGTCCTCAACTGTATATAAATACCCTCCCATCAATTACACAAAATAAGGTGCGCATGTGTAGGACTAATAAATCTCGTCATAGATACCACATATACAATGTTATCTTCTTTAACAGGATAAAGAGAAGAACGACAAATGTCTTAGGTAAATGAACTAAATAATTGTCTATTGTGAACATGGCATAAAACAATATAAAATGAAAATCAAAAAGCCTGTACACAAGTTACAAAAAACATGAAAGATTCAGCGACTCATTTAACCCATTGGGTTCCACACTATTGAGTGTATGTATCCAGTACGCCTCCCTGCGGAGCAGTTGCTTAATAATATCTCCGCCTCTGGATGATGAAGTGACTCTCTCAATACCCCAAAATTTTAGAGAAGAGACAGAACCATGATTGGCTTCAGCGTAATGTCGCGCAATAGCATAGTCCACATTTTTAGACCGGATCGCGGTCTTATGTTCAGCAATTCTAAGTTTGAGGGCTCTCTTAGTCTGTCCGATGTAGATTTTGGAGCATATACATTTCAGCATGTAGATAACATGGGTAGTGTTGCAGTTAATAAAAGTGGTTATTTTAAATTCCTTGCCCGAACGTGGATGACAGAAGACTTTAATGTCATTAGAGTTAGAGCAATGGACACAGTGTCCACAGCGATAGAACCCTCTAGGGGGCGTAGGTAGCTAGATTACTAGGACATTATTAAAGTCCGAGGCAGGTCACTGTTTGGTTACAATATAACATTTAATTAGAATTTTTCTGGGACATTCAAGCAACGTCCCTATCCGGCTATGATATGACGTTGTGCTCATAACATTCATGGGACATTCAGGGACATTCCTGCAATGTATGTTACTGGTTACAATATAACGTCATGCAATGAATGTCTGGGGGATGTTAGTAGAACGTCCCGGGAACGTTCTCTGTGACGTCCACGTAACGTTAAGAAAACCCTAAAAAAAGACATCAAGGCGACGTCCTGATGACATTTTGTTAGCTGTTCTCTCTATTTTCGAGGGAAAACTGGGGGCATGAGCATTGCGCTCTGTTTGCCTAAGAGGTGAAGTGGAACCTCTTACCATCTTCAAAGTGAGATTCTCTGGTCCCCCCTTTGGAGGGAGCAGGGAAGGTGCAATCATGAATTTGCCTAGTTGTCTCTCCTTTGCGGAGATGGACAGAAGTTGGAATTCTGTCCCCCCTTTCCCTGTCTAGGGAGGAAATGGACGAACCATCAGAAGAGAAATCTGAAACATTGCGATCTGAATAGTCTCGGTCAGAGCAAGCTATTGAACAGGGGTCTGAGAAACCTGAATTAAGACTTGGGGCCCTATCTTGGCGATCTTGGCGCTTAGTCTAAGCGCATGGCGCTAAGTCCATTTAGGGCGTGTCCAAGTCCACTTTTGCTATTTTAACGGCGTGTTTTTTTGGCGCTAAGCACGGCGCATGGCGCAACTGGGCTGAACCTAGTCGCTTCATTAATTATAGGTGTGTCTTGGGCGTGACATTCAATAAACCAATCAAAATGTCATATCCCATTCCCTTTAAAAGCCTGCTTTTCCACCTTGGCGGATTGCTTATGATGGCGAAACAGACATGCTCGTGCGTGTTTAGTGTGATCAAGGAATAGGCTAAATGGAGTATGATCAATATTATTCGGACTAACCATTAGCCTATGAGTTCCCGGTAATTCCAGACAGGGCTGTTATTTTACAAAATATGTGCGGTTAAATTTCGTTAAAAGGACCTGCAACAGCTGAGAATAAGCTATCAATGGCTTCAGTCTCACCTTAGAAAACGCCAAATTAGCCTGCTTGTTCAGCGAATTTCGTTTGATTATGCAATGAAAGTGTCAAACATCAATTCCAAGAGGCTGTTCTCATGGAGTTCTCGAAGTTCAAGCTTCATCCAAAGTTCATTAGGCTACCTGCATAGTAGGCTAATATTGATTAATAACATACATACTGTTATTTTGCCTTAATGATGACACTAAATAGCCATACAATAAAGCTGTCAGGTTCGCAACCCATAAGTTCACACATATTTCCCCTTGTTTAATAATGTCCTGTTTATGGAAATGTGACCAACCTGTTTTACTCGTAGCGTAATCCTTTAAAACAATCCACTTTCCCAGGAAGACCGTGAAACGTGCGATTTACAGCAGAGGAAACAGAGAACATGCAGCTCACGTGCAGAGAATGGCATTAAAATTAATTGTGTAACGTGCTGCAAATTTGTTTTAGTTTCTAATTAGACGCTTAGTTCTCTTTAAAATCGTTTTGTTCAGTTAAGGAATAACGGGTGAAATCAGCTGGGTTTTAAACGGTGAGAGTATGGAAACCTGGTCACTGTAATTTAAAAAAATATGAAGGACGAAGAATAGCTAAGGTTACAATTTAGTTAACATGGTGACATCTCCGTTTTTTAACCATAGGCTATCGAAAAAAACCTTATGCACAGCGAATCCGCTGTAGCCTAGGCTATTTGAAAAACAATAAATGCAATATTCACTGGACAAGGTTTTGAACTTTTTTCAGTCACAAACCATTCTATTTACTTACAGGCTGTATTCATAGATAAACAGAGCTGTATTGTAATGACATCTGAAGCGCATTTTCAGAACTTAAATGTCCGTCTATTGCCGTGCGCGAGTTTTCCATTGAATGACAATTCACGCATTAGGTGCAAAGACAATTTGCGCATTAGGCTTGATAGCTATAGGTGTTATCAGCTCCTTTTTAATGGATAGCCATTGTCCCGTACCATCGCATATCGCCTGGATGTTGATGGAGTGGGCTGAGAGCAATGTAATGTGGCATTGTTTCCCTTCGCTGAGGGAAAGGTATGTGGACCTATGGAACCTTTTATTATTATGCATTTTTGATATAGCCTACACAATAATAATATTTCACATTGTGATCTAGATATTTTAGTCATGCCTGTGCACGCCCCTGTGTGTAACAGACAGGAGGGTATGCGCGTTGTGCACACGCCTATTTAGACACACTTATATGCGCCGTTAAAATAGCATGTAAACAACTGCGACATGACTTTAGACCAGGTTTGTGGTGGTTCTAGCGCAAGCGCTTTCTGCTGGCTCAAGATAGCAATACGCCAAAAAGAATCCTGGCCACTCCTCATCTTAAGACCAACACGCCCAGTTCACTAATGATGGCGCAAGAGTACATGGTAGTTAAACGGCGTAAGCGTTAGGCGTTATTATGGACCTAGCGCCGGGTGTAAGATAGCAAAGACACTTGCGTTTGCGTTAGCGCCGCTTTGCGCCGGGTGTAAGATAGGGCCCTCGGTGTTGCTTTCCCCACCTTGTGGTGTAAGGGGGAAGTGACGGTTCCAGTGAAAGCTAAATGAATTAGCTCTGTGAGATTTCTCTTGTCTATGTAAGTTGAGGTCAAATTAGGTGGCAAGGTGCTTTAGCCACTAGTGTCTTCCTGCTGGGAGGAAGTAAGAAAATCTGGAGATGGGAAAGCCTGAGAATGCAGCTTCGGTGATGAGAGTCGATGCGGTAGCATGACATGTCCACTCTTAAGCTTTAATAATTCCTCTTGGTAGGAACTGAGATCTGATTCAGCCAAATGCAGATCATGGAAGTACCGTATTGCTTTATTCAGTCTGGAGCTCAAGTAGAAGGTTAGCCTGTTGTGCTTTGAGGTATTCCATCTCTGCTCTAAGTTCATTGTTGATCTGAATAGCAAGTCTAGTCTGTCTGTTCAGACAAGAAATAATTGGGTCTTGTGACTGTGTGAGGGAGTCACCCTTCTCATTGATCAATGAGATAACTTCTCTCCTACAATCAGTGAGGTTCAGCTGATTCAGGAAACCTGAATATTAATAACTTGAGGGGAAACTCGAACTCAGCTATTACACAAGGGTCTTGAGCGCCTAAAGGTGCAGTTAAAACTGATTATACACCAACGTGTGCAAATCACAATCCAACATACAAGTTGTGATGAAGGATAAGAACATTTCTAGGAACGTTTCCTAGTTATAGTACAAGGTAGCTACAGCACCACAGAGACTTATGTTACACTAGCAGTAATGCACTGTAACGAGAGCAAACTTACAGAACATAAGGTTTAACTACCAATCATCCTCACACGGCAACAATTATGTACGGAACACGTATAAATTGGTAGCAGTGGAGATGATTCCTAAATCATTCCTCACACAGGGCACCATAAATGTAAGGAATATGCCTCTATATTCTTACATGTGGAGTACTACTCATGCAAGGTGTTTACATATACATTTAGCCGTAGTGGTGATAGACAAATAAAACATGTCCGTCTTACCAGTCTTCACCTGGGCACCAATTATATAGGGAATATCCTTGGACGGGGCGCCAATAAATGTAGAGAATATACAAATCCTCACACCAGGGCACCAGAAATGTAAAGAATATGCCTCTATATATATATATATATATATATATATATACAGTCATGGACGAAATTGTTGGCACCCCCCTGTAAAGATGAGCAAAAAGGGTTATAAAAAATTCACCGTTTGGTGAATTAGCTTAATCTCACTAAAAAAACAAGAAGAATCCAACCTTTAATTGACGTTAATTTATTATGAGAAAAAAAAATCCCACATCAAGAAATAATTATTTTTAACAAAACCACATTGGCCACAATTATTGGCACCCCTGCATTTATATATAGAATAAAGTAATAGTTTTTAATATTTGGTCGCATATCCTTTGCATGCCATGACTTCCTGATGTCTGTGACTCAACGACATCAAAAGACTCTTGATATCTTATTTTCTGGTACTCTTACAAGCGATACTATAACCTCTCTGCATTTGAATGGATCTCTATGGGAATTGGGGGGTGGGTCTAGATTTAGCTGTAAATTACACTGGAACAGTATGGAACACATGGTTGGCTAAATGGCTGTAAGTCATCAAGGGTCTGACGTATCAAACAAGTTTTAAACCATCACTCTGTTGCCAGATATGCAGTAGATATGGATGAATAACTTGAAGGGTTTCTTCTCCTGACTTATTTTTCCATAGAGTTCAATAGGAAAATTTGTCAGGAGAAACAACCCTTAAAGTGATCCATCCATATCTACTGCATATCTGGCAGCAGAGTGATTGTTTAAGGCTTGTTTGATACCTCAGACCCTTGTTGACTTACAGCCATTTTACCAACCATGTATTCCATACTGTTCCAGCATAATTTACAGCTAAATCTAGTCCCACCCCCCAATTCCCATAGAGATCCATTCAAATGCAGAGATGTTATAGTATCGCTTGTAAGAGTACCAGAAAATAAGATATCAAGAGTCTTTTGATGTTGTTGGGTCACAGACATCAGGAAGTCATGGCATGCAAAGGATATGTGACCAAATATTAAAAATTATTACTTTATTCTATATATAAATGCAGGGGTGCCAATAATTGTGGCCAATGTGGTTTTGTTAAAAATAATTATTTCTTGATGTGGGATTTTTTTTTTCTCATAATAAATTAACGTCAATTAAAGGTTGGATTCCTCTTGTTTTTTCAGTGTGAGATTAAGCTAATTCACCAAACGGTGAATTTTTTATAACCCTTTTTGCTCATCTTTACAGGGGGTGCCAACAATTTCGTCCATGACTGTATATATATGTAAACTCCTACATAAGATGCCAGAAATATAGGCAATAACTATGGAATAATGAGGTTTCCCCTTATTATTCTTAAGTTAGGTTAAAATTATATCAGTCTCATTTGATTATTATGGATTATTATTACTACTACTTCAATTTACCATCAAAGCACTAATAACTAATAATACATAAGGGTTGAAGGTATTACGTTCTAATGATTAGGTTTGACTCAGCTCACGTGTTCATACGACATCAGGTTTAACAAAAATAGATTTATTAAACAAGGAAAAACAGGAATATCACATTTTAGTTGTGTTGTGTGCGTATTGGAGCTTTTGTGTGGGTATGCACATGTGTGTGTGCATGTGTAGGTGTGTGTGTGTGTGTGTGTGTGTGTGTGTGTGTGTGTGTGCGCGTGCATGCGTGCCACGTGTGCTCAGAGAACAAAGGAGTAAACTGGCTGTGTCGCAGCACGATGGTGGTTATTGATCTCAAATCTACCGTTACTATAAATAAGTTCACGCACTTTGGTCAGGCAATAGTTAACCCTATTTACTTTGGCCCTTTTGAGGCAATGTCCTCCTGGTTTCTACTAGTTTTATTGAAATGTCAATATCTAAAAAAATATTCCCTGCAAAATCCATGGTTTTAAGTTTGAAGAAGAAGCTGTATCATTCAGAAATTTGCTACAGAATACATTTATTTCAGAATAGTCACATACAGTATATATATAATAACCATAACATACGTTGCCTAATGTATTTAAAGGGTAAGTTCGCTATTTTGGACCTTGGACCCTATTTGCGGTCCGTCTTCCATGAACCTGACCCATGAAGTCCATTTTTTCGCTGATCGGTCCAGTATTGAGTTCGGTACAGATTTCCTGTAGGCTCTCACTGGGCTACAATGGAAGTGAACGGGGCAACCAGAAATGTTCGATAAATGTGCTTTCATGTACAATAAATGAGACGGGAAGCTCAGGGTGTATTGTTACCGGTCTCAGTATGCTCTCCTGTGAAATGTATCTCAATCCGAACATTTTTACGTGCTTGGCATGGCTTGGAAGTAAGCATTTCTCTGTTGCTTGTTTTCGCTGCTCCCGCGGAGTACTATGTGTCGGGGGTAGGGGAGCGGGAAGGTGTGCCGGCCGTTTACGAAACTATCTAGCTGAGCAGTCTGCGTTTGTTTACCTGCAGCAACGTAGGCTACAATTTCCACAAAAAAACTTGGATGATGGATGACTATAATGATTACGAAGACGAAGAATTCGATTTTGACTTTGACGTTACTGGCTACAGATTTGAGCCAGAATACACGGACACGGAACTACAAGAGATGGATGATAAGAGAGCAAGAGAAGAGAGAGAGGCTGAAGTTGCGCAGGTAATGTTATCCGAAGTCGCTGCCGAGGCTAGACCAAGAATTTCGGGGGACTTTTGGTGTTCTTGCAAGAGGTGCAAGCAGATGCCCAGAGAGGAGGAAAGTTTGTGTTGTAGGGAGTGGGATCTGTTGCTACCGAATGCCATTGAAAACCTGGATGTATCCGTGGATGACACTGGATCATCTCCATTGATTACCATTACACTATGACTGCCAACAGATATGTGATAGATGAGAACTTTGGACAGGACACCATGCGTCAAGCATTTGTAAATAAAACATTATAGAATTGTAAAAAGTTATAGTTGATGAACGTTTCCGACAGTTTTGTTACAAGAAAACAACTTATGTCAAGCTCGGATTTTGTTAGTTGGTATTGAGTGCTGGGTCAGAGGACGCGCTCAAAAAAAATAAAAATGTTAGTAACGTTATAGCTAAATATAACTTACCTCCGCTCCGGTGCTTGATAGTGCTGCAGGTCCGACACGAGGAACAGCTGTGTTCTTTAGAAACCAGTGTTTTGCTTCTGATTTGCGGTTACAGAAATCAGTAGCGTCGAAATGCGCTCCACAAACTCGCGAGTCTGCCAAACGGAGTTGATTGACTGGAGTGTTTATGTCGATCCGTAAGACAACCAGCCAAAGTCTCAATCTTTCTGGGTCAGAGAACGGAAGCCTGTGAAAACTGGTATTTGAGCGTCCAGACATTTTATTCCCACAACCGGGGACTGCACATTCGCGCACCATTGCTGTGATGAATTATTACAAATGATGATTACAAAAACTGCGTTACAAATATTTCTGCTGTAGGCTACTAGCTAGTAAACTCCAACGGGAGGTCAGGATTTGTGATCAACTGCTTTTCAAGCGCCCCCCCCCCTCTCTACAACGTAGCTAGACTGCGGAAGTTTACAGTGCGAGGTAGTGCGGTCGGAGAAATAGTTCTGTTTCAAATGGAACTGTTGTTTCAACGTTCGGTTTGCGTTTGCGATAGCCTACATTTCACAGGAGAGCATACTGAGACCGTAAGAATACACACTGAGCTATAAAAGCACATTTATCGTTGTTTTTCCATAACATTTCTGGTTGCCCTGTTCACTTCCATTGTAGCCCAGTGAGAGCCTACAGGAAATCTGTACCGAACTCAATACTGGACCGATCAGCGAAAAAATGGACTTCATGGGTCAGGTTCATGGAAGACGGACCGCAAATAGGGTCCAAGGTCCAAAATAGCGAACTTACCCTTTAAATACGTTTAAAAAAGAACGTACGAAAGCGCGTGTGTATTCACACAAGTACAGCAACGTATTTCAGCCCTCAGTGCGAGGGGTGGTCACTGCGGAAATGTCGACTGTACGGGACTTTGGCGAAATATAACAAGATAAACTCTTCAGGGTTCATGAGAAAACAGCTGTAGCTGAATATACTGGTAAGTACTTGGTTTCTTAAACATATTTATACGAGAGATTTTGGAGCAAAAAATGAGGTGTCTTCTAAACCGAAAGTGGATCAGGTACTGTATATAGTACAGTAAGCAAGGGAAAACGGCGAATACTCATTTGTACAACGTTTTAAAAAAATATTATTGTTTCTATACGTCAACATGATTTTCTTAGCGTGTATAAACGGTGCATTTGATGCATTTTACAGTCTGTGGCTGTAGCCAGAGGAAGGTCGTAAGTGCTGTGGGCTACTAATAACACCCTCCTAATTTATTGCACGGCAGTGTAACTGGAGAAGCTGCGGTTTTCGCAAGAGGCTACCCTTTAAAAAAATACTGCGTCAAAATTTTCGGGGTTTTCTTAAAGCTGTAGTTTATATTTTCAGATGAACATGAATACTGTAACTGAGTCGCATGCGTCTCAACCACTAGGGGTGAAGTCTATAGGGTTAACCATCCATACAGTAAGCCAAAATGAGATCATATCACACAAATGTTAGTAAATGTTAGGATAGAGCTGCAAACCGTGAGGCCTGCTTTGGTTAGTTAAGAGTACTACCACATAAAACGATAGGCCAGCCAGCTAGCTTGATAACCAGTGGAACAAGTTTATACAGCTATTATCGCAGACAAGTCAAGACAATAAAATTACTGATACACAATTCAGACTAAAATCCTAAACTATGCCTGGGATGTTTGATCAGACGTCATCTGGTTATCGCCTATTTTGCGTCTTTGTCCGTGGTTTGGAAGCTAACCATCGGTCGGAGGTGTTATCTCAGTTCACATTCAATGGTTAGATGCCATGAGACAAGCTAACCTGTTCCTTGCGTCTCTCTCCACAGCCTTTCTGATACCGCTGCAGCTCTGTGTTGCTGACACAAAGCAAAATGGAGTAGAATGGCGAAGAGGTGGGGGAGACAGACTGGAATCTTCAGTTTTCTCTGTTTTATGGTTTTATGACCCTTAGTCATATTTCCGAGCTACAGAATTTGCTACGGACATCACACTGGGGTCCATGTTGAACATGTGACTTGTGTTGCCTGTGGAATGAATGGAAACGTAGTCTGTTGTCCCTACAGCACTTACGACCCTCCTCTAGCCACAGCCACAGGCTGTAAAATGCATGAAATGCTCCGTTTATACACGCTAAGAAAATCATGTTCACGTATAGAAACAATAATATTTTTTTAAAACATTGTACAAATGAGCATTCACAAACTATATACTGTACCTGATATACATTCGGTTTAGAAGACACCTAATTTTTTTCTCCAAAATCTCTCGTATAAATATGTTTAGGAAACCAAGTACTTGCCAATATATTCAGCTACAGCTGTTTTCTGATTAACTCTGAAGAGTTTATCTTGTTACAAGTCCCGTACAGTCGAAATTTCCACAGCGACCACCTATCGCACTTAGGGCTGAAAGACGTTGCTGTCGTTGTGTAAAAACACACTCGCTTTTGTAAGTTTTTTTAAATACGTACTAATTTGGCGTTTTCTAAGCTGAGAGGGAAGCTAAGTTCTGGTCTCTTAGGGGAAAGCAGCTGCAAAGCTGGGAGTGTTTTGCCGAAAGGCTCATTTTGTGTTAATTTATTATTTTAGTTTAGTTAAACTAAAGAACGTATTTTGCCACCATTTGGACTCATATCATGGCCAGGTAATTACACAACCCAAAGTTCAGTTGTGCTTTAAGACATTTATGTGAGGATGCTGGCCTGACTTTTTTTTTTTTAAATGTTCTGTTTGCAGAACTAACAGTTCTGTACATCTGTACACTGTATACATCCTTATTTGAAACGGATGGTGTATGCCCAGCAAACCTATAATTGGATGGATGGCTAGCTGCCATCCCAAAGTGTCCTATATGTGCACTTACACAGCATTATACTGTGAACAATACACTGCAGCATCAGTTTAGAGTGTTAATCATAACATGTTGATTTGATTAAAAATCTGAGCTTCCTACATATCCTGATGTTTAGGGGAAGATGTAATTCGCATTAAACACATTAAAACTGAAGTAAATAATTTTCTTTAAACAGAACTGTAGTTTACAGGAAAATAAATCTTTACCTGTGAATGAGATTCAGTCATACAATGAGTTGCTATGTATACTTCCGATGTGTGTGAGATTCTAGATAGCCAATCAACTTGTGATTTTGCCCATTGGGGAATATTTAGCAGTGCCCTGCATTATCAGTGTTCAAATTGGATGAGAAGTACATATTGTATGTACTGAAATAGTGGAAGGGATTTCTTTTGGGTTTTAGTTTGATGGTATGTAGTGCATTCATTTTCTGATAGTTTTCCATCCAGTAAAAAAAAACTTGCTACCCCCTTTGACATATTGGATTGGGATTGACCCGCACAAGACCCTTGCGAGTTCCGCGAGCTGGAATCAATATTTTATTTATCTGCAACCCAGTACTTTCACGACCTCAATGTTTGCATATTTTTAGATATAATTTTTTCTCCTTAAATTATTTCCCCCACTTTATTCCTCTTCACACAGTGTCATGCATGGACAGTATCTAACTCCCTCGGTCAGTCAGATGCCGATAATGGCCTCTTGTCTATTTTAACTAACCATGAGAGACAAATTTTAAAAAACTCAGGCTAAAAGGATGGGAAGGATTTAAAATTGGTACTTTAAGAAATAGGAGCATCTTGGAAACCTTAAAGCGGTGATCTCAAACTCAAATCCTGGAGGGCCGCTGTGTTTGCTGGTTTTAGATTTGGTCATTCTGCTGTTGGACCTGTGCATACTGAAAAAAAAAGTTTGGCATCTTTGTACTTAGTAGAGCTTACTATGAATTTGAAACTTCACTTGCCAATTCAATGTGAATTGGGGCTCATGTGGAGGTAGTCTATAGCATTTAATGACAAAACATCTCCAATAACCCATAATTTAATTAATATTTGCTTTAGTAGTTCACCAATATCACTGTTTTGCACATCTGCAAATTGGAGCACTGATCATTTTTGTGGTTGTTATATTTGCCTTTGTTTAATTGAGGAGAAATGGCCATACTGTCTCATAGTCTAAAATCACTCTTAATACCTGCTCTCAACAGGTAAAAAGAAAATCACCATGTACAGTACATCCATACACTCATGTGTACTGTTTTGGCCATTCTACATCTCCAGGAATGGGGATCAGCTCTTCATAGAAGGCTAAATAGTCTGTAGTACAGTTACTGTATTTATTAACCCTCATATTATGTTCCATGTCAATTTGACCCGATCCAATGTTTCATGTCTCTTAAAAACCAGTTATACTTATTTTTTCATCTTTAAAAAAAAAAAAAAAAAAACTTGTTTCAGATTTTTTCTCCCAATTTTTTCTCCCAATTTTTTCTCCCAATTTGGTTGATAATTGAACCCTATGTTATTGAATTACGCCCCTGTAGCAACCGCTAGAGAATCGCTACAAACCCTATCACCGCCCATGCTCGGAACTGGCAGAACCAGGGATCGAATCCCCGATCCACGGGGTGCAACCGCACGGACTGAAAGCCTGCACCACCACGGCGCCCATACTTATTTTTTCATCTTGACTATTATGACTTTTCCTGATTTGTAAACAGCAAGTCCTGTACTGTATACAAAGTGTTGTGTGGGGTCATTTGTGGGGTAACTGTATAAATTGTAACAAAATATACAACCTTTTTAATTTTTTTTTGTGGGTCATTCAGATGGCACTTTCCCATACAGGTTTTAAACTTCACAAACTTTCACTTACCTCAGGCTCTAAAATGAGATCTTTCATCACAGTGATAAAAGGTTAGTCAATTGAGAGGCACGCAAAAGGTGAAACAGAAAATGTCAAAATGTTTCGATTGCAATAGTTTTGTGTCAGTTCAATTTGACCCCAAACATAAAAGGCGTCATAAAATGTCTGCATAATATGAGGGTACAGGGCAGAGGAATCCAGACTGAGATGATCTGAAAAGGGTCGCTGTGTATATATATACCAGCTTTTGCTACATTGTTGCATTAACTCTCTGTGACAGCTGAGACAATGAAAGCAAAAAAGTAAACAAGCGTTTGCAATGCTGATTCTCACAGTGCCCACCTGCGAGATCTAAAAATTGACTGCCTTTGGCTACTAAACCAAAGCATAAAATAGATTTCCAATATTGCATTATCTAGTAGGCTTATCCGAATAATGCATAATATATATGCTAGTTTATTGGGGTAATTAAACAAATCTTAATTAAAGCACAAACGTGATGCCATTAGACTCCGTAGAATTCACGTCCTACCTCAAATAAAAGTGCAGGTTGTTTCAAAAGAGTATTTTTTATTGTGAATAAAAAGTTACTGGGGAATTTCGCTTATTTAACAGATCAACGAATTATGTCTCTCTTTGTCGCTGGCCAGAACAATCTGTGAGCCGAAATATCTGCAGCTAAAGTTACAAATTTGGCAGAGGTATACGTCAAAATGACATATACCTCTACCCTTACTCATTTTTGAAAAACTACATGCTGAACAAAGTGTGACCAAACTCACAGAGAGGGAGAGAGAGGCTGTGTCCGAATCAGAGCCATATCTAGCTGCGTCCTGTGGAGCCTATTGTGTACTAGCATAGTGTATAGCTACTGCTCACTGTTTTGTCATACACATAACAGCTTTTTTTAAAAGTATACTCAACCGGCATACTCAATAGTAGGCAAGTGCGCCGATTCGGACATGGCCAGAGAGGCGGTAAACCTGTTGTTACAACTGTAAACAGTATTAGCTTGCGAGCTAGCTCAAAGAGTTCTTAGCTATGTTACCAATTATTCCAGTATGGCTTCCAATGATTTTGTGGACCATGTACTGGGATGACAACACCATCTGAGAAATTTTCTTAAATTGGAGGTGGAAGGCTTTTGAATTGGTATTTTGAGCCCAAATACAAGGCTGAGGAGATTAGCCGAAGGTGTGAGGTGGCAGTCCAAGCTGCTGCTACGTGCAGCCGAACCGGGGGGGCCAAATGAGTAACGAGTAGCCTAAGTGTCGCAGACGTCTGGCTAGGGTGGCTAATATGTTTTCACTATACCAAAAGTAGATAAATTAAGGGCTGTTTTCCTAAATAAAACTTAAAGATTGGCTGTATTTCCCCCACTTTTCTCTGGAGTCTCCAGCTAATGGTGGTGATATTTTTTCAGTAGAACTGTAACATTGGTCACAGCGAGTGACGTTAGCCTCTCATAAAGACAGGATTAGTAGTAACACCCAGCCCCTCAGCTTGTATTTAGTAGGAGTCGCAACCTGTGACTGGCATTGTCCGACACCCGCCCATAAACTTTAAGCCCCTGGCCATTGTAGTCCACAGTAAAGCAGGTACCTGGAACATGCACAGTAGTTTTTGGTTATATCTCTGCTCTCACTACAGGTTGATGAGAGAGTTGAGGGAGAGCTCATTTTAATCAGGCGGACAGCTACTCTTCTACAAATGAAACATAATATTTCAGTGGAATTCCCCTTTAAACAGTAACCTAATAAGAACAGCTTTTATGCCGTATGCTTTAAAAGCCCATTCGACCAGAACCAGAAAAACCAGCATTGCATTACCCAGTGAGCAAAAGCCCCAATCTAGACGTCTCGACGGGTTGAAATTTCAGATTGAGAGACGTTTTTTACACGTTTTGAAATAAACATGTCAATTTAGCTCAATTTTGCCCTAATTCAGCCCAGGTTTTACGCGGATATAGCCTGACTACATCCTAGCCGGTTCAAAAACTTTCACTTTTCAACCAAATTTAGCTGTTTTTTTTACCTAGACGTGAGATGGCTTTTCACCGTCTTTTCACCAACTTTTCAACACAAAAATGTTCACTGGGTAATTATGAAATACCCATTTTTTTTTCAGAAAGGGAAAAATAAATGAACATCAATATACATGTAGGTCTAAATAAATAATGACAAACACTGATAAATGGCGAGCCAATAAATTGTTTTTAGACCTGCTAAAAAATAATAATTGCACAAATCCAAACATATAGGCGTAGGCTATTCTAACGACTGTGCACAGAAAGTGAACTATCCCTTTAACCAATGGCCTTTTTTTAAACATTTTAAATTGAATATGTAATTCTTTCTAGCTCCCACCAAACTCAACTCTGAAAAGGGCTTTAATGTCCTACTGTTTTCCTTGTAATTAATCTTTTCAATGTCTGTATTAATCACTACACCCAAGCCTGCTCAGTATTTCCGTTGATGATGTCTGTAAATGAATCACCAGACTTCACGTGGAGTTAGATTCCTCCTGTGTCGCATGCACTCTGTTTAAACTGCACTCTTTTACCCAACTGCCTAATGCTCATTAGCACTTGTGCAACTGCTTGGCTTTGGTATAATGTCAATCTCCGAGGTATAAAGTGGCATAAAGTATTCTTCTCATTTGTTGGTTGAGTGAACCTGAATGTGGGCTGCAGGTCCTTCTTTTCTTTCTCCTTTTTTATCCTCTATCAGGAAGTCCTCATCGTGTGCTTGACATTCCCTCTGAATATCAGCCATCACATCTCCTCTGGAGCTGAGGAACAAATTAACTTAGAAATGTGTGATTCTCTGTGAGGACAGAAAGGTATTAATTACCCCTTTGTGCTCCGTGACCTTCCTTAGTCTTGCATTAGCAGGTGAGTCACACGCAGGTAGTTTATCAGCAAGCACAGGTTTGGGTAAAAAAAGCCATTATTATTATCATTACTATTCAAAATCTGCAGCCTAGCTAATTCACATCATAAGTGTTTAACGTTTCCAAGGGAAACAACATGTTGTGGTTAAGGCCACATAAAATGTTACTGTGATGTAAGAAAATTAGTTTTGCTTTCATGCAGTGAGTTTTTATCAGCACTCATTGCTGCAACCTCCAGTATCGATCCAGGAGCATGCAGATAAGCACACTCTCTTCAGAAACTTGTGATGTCAGCCGCTGCTTGTTATCACGCCCCATGTCAAGTTGGGCTCGTACAGCGACGAGACAGGAAGACATTTCACATGCGGCTCAACAGGCCAACCGTGGGCGTCCAATCTGCAAGCATGGCTGCTAGTGAGTGATGATACGCTCTGATTGTGACTGACTGAATCCCTCCCATCCTTGGGCACTGTGACAGCCAACTGTTTGTCTCTCTGTGGGACTCCCAGCCATGGTTGGCACTGCCACGGTTCTGATTTGAGACCAAACCGTAAGGCTAATCCCTGCACTAGAACAGTGCCTTGACAGGATGAGCCAATTCCCCTCTGCAAAGGACATTCAAACTGTGTAATGCCCAGCACCGAGGCCATTATCCCGCTGCTACAATGGCTTACCAACAAAAAGCATAATTGTAATCAAAACATGCATTTCTGTTGCAATGGAAACGTTACTTAAGTATTCCAGCAAATATCCCAAACCCTATAGATGGCCATTTTCCAAAACAAACTGACGACCCACCACTTCAGTCTGCATCTCGACTCCTTTCCTGTTCCCAACCCAGCATTTTCTTATGTAATTATTTTGTTTGATGCTTTATCCTATAATTTTATTTTATGGTTTGAGGCTAGCATAAGTTCATTTACATTTAGTGCATTGTTGAAGTTGGTCTGAATGTTATTAGCCTGGTCTGGCACTGCTGCTCACATAGCTGTGGTGGATGTGCTTGTGTTCTCTTTCATTTTTTATTTTGTGCTCCGGAAAAGAACGTCTGTGAAAAGGAAGTGATGTAATGCAGTGTAAAACACTGCGGAACATTCCATTTTGATTCCAATTTTGGTGAGAACTTTAAGACGAAAACATTCCTCAAACCATTTATAACCAATTTATTGTTTCATCAAAATGGCATAGTATTGTTTCAGACATTGTGCATACAAATATACCGGTGTCATCCCATCATAGTGGGTGCCATTTTGAAAATAAAAAACATCATGAGGAAAATCTCAACAATGTTCAAGGGAGGACATCCGAGGAACACGTGTTGGAAGCATTTACCACAACTTCCGGGGAATGCTCTGAAAAGCAGAGATCGCTGGATGGGATGCTGTTAGCCCTGTGCACTGCCTGTGCCTATGTGATCCAAATATCACATGCTTCTCTCATCCTGACTCTTCCTCCCAGTTACCTTCACAGTGATGCACTTCATTGTGATTCTAAATACAAATACATTTGCATTTGTGCAAATCCTTATAAATCCTAAATGTGAAAACCATTTTAGAGAAACATGGCACCTGCAAAACCAGTACAAATGTACATAAGTGGAAGTTCTGCTTGCATATTAGCAGGTGAAGAGTTGAGATTCAAGGTGAGGTATTTTTTCAGTAGAATAATAATTCCATATACATTGCTGTGTATTTAACCTCACTTAAAGTAAATCCCTGAATGTTTAACTGATATTATTGTTATGCATAGAGATGTAAGATATACATATTGGCACAGATACACTACGTGGCCAAAAGTATCCGGACACCCTTTAGTCTGGGCCTGTTTCTCATGGTTTGGGCTAGGCTCCTTAGTTCCAATGAAGGCGAATCTTAAAGGGATATTTCACCTTCGTGTGACATGTCATTTTGTGGAGCCTACCCCATTATATTTGCATTATATAAGGTGAAATATCCCTTTAACGCATGCAATGACATTCTAGACGATTCTGTGCTTCTAACATTGTGGCAATTGGGTGACTAACTCCATATTAATGTCCACGATTTTGGCATAAGATGTTGACGAGCACGTGTCCGTATACTTTTGGCCATGTAGTGTATGTGTTTCTGTTAAGATAAAAAGAGATGCTGTGGATTAGGGATTTTCAACATGCTTTTCATTTGCTCACTGACTGCTTTGTTGTTTAAGTAAAATAATTGATTGGGATGGCAGGTATGCCATCCGCCAAGTTACGGCTTGGTGGGGCATGCCCCATACCTATACAGCACAGAGAGTTTGGCAGTTTTCAGGGTTTCCTACAGAAGTAACCACAATGACCATAGACTCTCAGCCCTTAAAAACATTAACTTCTGTATGTTCTGACCTCATGTAACCACACAGCATTCAGATACAACTTCACACATCCACACAATAAAGCCCCAAACTTGGGTTATTTTGCAGTTTTTCTCCTTCCTCTTCCGCTTCTTCTTCTTTCCATTTTTCCTGTGACTGCCTGCCTCCTTCGTGATGTTATCCAATGGGGAGAATTATTATTTGAGGGTATGGTCCATATACCTGCTCATCAAGCTTATCGTCCAATAAAAACGCTTCATACTAATGTTTTTTAATGTTAATGTAGCTAATGGCTTCATGCTTTCCAAGAATCTACTGTGGCCTAGTGGTTAGAACTGCAGTCTCTCACACAGTGGATTGTGGGTTCGAGCCCAGCAGGGCACTGTTATGGTTCTGTTTTGTTTGTGTATTATTTTCTGTTACTTTATTATTTTTCATATTCATTGCCCATAGCCCTGGTCACCTTTGTCTTGTTTGTAACCTCGCCCTCTCTCACACCTGACCCTCCTTTGTCTTATCCTTCCCCAGTGTTTATAAGCCCTCAGTGTGCAGTGTTTCTTTGTCAGAACATTGATCAATTTCATTGTGCTGATTACTAGTAAGCCTTTGTTATTTGAGATTCCTGAGACAACCCTTTGTACAACTTCGAGCCTGCCTTTTCCTTCTGTTTTGTTTGCCGTGTTTTTCTGGTTTTTGACTCTTGCTACGTTTTTGACTACTCTTTTGGATTTCGATTTTGTACGGTCTCTATCTCTGATTATCTGGCTTCTGAACTTGGACTGAAATAAACAAAGTTTTTTGCCTGCTACCTGTGGTCTGCGATTGGGTCCTTATCAGAACATAACAGGCACATACGTATTTTCTACAAAAACAATGTGCAACTGTTAAGTACTTTTCATTTCTTACACTGTTATTATTTTCACATTAACGTATTTTTATTGCAAAGGCAAAAGAGGTTTCCAATATTAACTGTTCAATGTTTCACTTGTATTTCACTTGTACTCTATCACACCCTCCCCAAACCGGACGCTCGCTCTTGTCTGCTTTGGGGAGGGTGTAACGCTCTGCTCTTGCGGTCATGACTGACTGACTGTGGAAACTGAACCTCAATGTACCCTTGCCTCGGCCAACATTTCTTTATTCATTAATTTCTTCACTTCAGCTCTGTTCACTCTATCCTTTTCACACATAACACAATGTCACCATAAAATTAACCACTAGGAAAATTAAGAATGTATGATAATAGCCTACATTAAGAATTGATAGCCTCCTTTAAGCTGCAAGCCTTTAAAAGATCGGATTTATAAACCGCCAATTCCCCAAACATATCTGATTCATGGTTAGTTACTTTAAAAAATAAATAATAATAAATAGCCTCCGAATGTGGCTCTAGTCTACGCTACTCTGCTGATAATGTAGCTTACTGCAAACACTTAATTATAATAAGAATAATTTCTGGTATGTACTTTCTTAGTAGTGTCTATTTTCTTTCTGGCTAAGATTCCTGGGAAATATGCGTTGTCCAATTAAGCTTGTTAGCCAACGTTACTGTTGCCAGAGAAATGTTAGTCTGCTTCTCGTCAGGAAGCAGATACAAGCTAGGCTACTACGAAGTGTTGAATAGCCTAACGTTAAATGTATTTCATAGAATACTAATAGCCCTATTTTAAAACTGTATTTCCATATTTTACTGATGCAAACTATTTAGGCTGTATGTCTTTCAGCTAGAATGAGTTTGCGTCTAGCTCATTGTGCATGCATGTCTCCATATAGACTTGGTTCATTAATTTACATGCTTCTTTATGATCCATAGCTCAGGTGGTGCTGTTCATTGTATTTCATTACACATTAAATACTGCTCATCTACAAACTCTTTTAATGTAATTGTGTGCTGTCTGTAATAGGATAACTGTTCTCATTCTTGTCAATAGAGGGCGTTATGGTTACGCGAATGTCTGCATACATTTCTTTGGAATGCATGTCTCTCCGTGTTTATTTTCATGCATTATTCATCATTAGTTAGCTATAAAAAATAAGTGATATCAGATCAAAAACGTCTACAACGTAAAAAAAAAAAAGCCAAGTTACTCACACATAGCCTACATATTCATAATTCCAACTTGCAAAAACTAGGCCTGCCTTTAAAAGTCTTGATATCAAAATGTGGCCAAGTTACAACTAACAATATTGCCTATCGTAGCTTACACTAAATAAACTAGCTCTTTTCCAAAGCAATGCTATCCAAACTTTCCTAAATTATTTAATGCAACTTGGCCCTGTGTTTCTTCATCTCACCATCTCAAGAGACTGTGGTCAATTAAACTATGTGCCACATCAAACTGCAAAATGAAAATAATTTATAGTGGAAATACTGATTCAGATGTGTTGCACTTAGAAATTAAACAGAAAAATTACTACACTATAGGGCATGTTTGAACAATTGTCTGCATCCACTGCTTTGGGTCTATGAAAAGCACAGAATGAATAAAATGTATTTGGATTTTTATCAAAACCTGTGTGGTCCTACAGAGCATAGATATCCTTGTGTTCACAAAATTCTGTTTGCAAATATCATAAATACTGTTATGTTAAGAAAATTGGTACTATTACTTATTTGCCACCATCTGACCAAAAAACATGTCTGGATACGTTTGTAAAAATGCTATATGTACGCTATTTTCTAGGTAAAAATATTACTGATTTTTATCTGCATTTATTTATTCATCCCCCCTTTCTCTATTGTACATGCTTCTTCATATGTCTGTTTGTGAATTGTAAAGAATTCTGTAGCAGCAGTTAACATTAAAACCTGTACATTTTCTAAAGTAAACTTGCCAACAAAGTACAACCATATCTTTTCTGGAGTGTAATTATTCATCAACTGTTAAAAACATTCATTGAAATCATGTTGTTCCATGAGGCACAATCTCTTCACATGCAAAGATGAAGAAACACAGGGCCAAGTTGCATTAAATAATTTAGGAAAGTTTGGATAGCATTGCTTTGAATAGAGGTAGTTTAGTGTGAGCTACGATAGGCAATATTGTTGTAACTTGGCCACATTTTGATATCAAGACTTTTAAAGGCAGGCCTAGTTTTTGCAAATTGGAATTAAGAACTTATGGACAGCGCATGTAGGCTATGTGTGAGTAACTTTTTTTTTTAACGTCGTAGACGTTTTTGATCTGATTTGATATTACAGCCAGGCAGAACACTCTGTATGTAATATGTGTATAACTAACTCCCACAATGCATTTCTGACTGCTCTTTTCAAATCTAGTCTTCCTTTCTAAGGCTAATGAGGACATTCAGATCTGGGATTTGAACTGACACCAGCAATTTCACCAAATTCTGTTTCTGGGGGCCATTGTCAATGTGAAAATGACACCAGAACTATCTTCCAAGTTTCCCAGCGACCACTAAAACAGTCAATTTGAATTTAAATGAGTTATTCCAGCATTCCACATGATGCGCTATCAGCATGAGAATCGTTTGCAGATAGTCAGGAGCTCCAGCCTACACAAGAGGCTGGAGACAATGACTGCATTCCTGCCTGTGGAGAAGAGGGGGGGGGGGGGGGGGTGTAATGTAACTGGAGGTGAAACAGCATCCCATAGAACTGCTGAAAACAGCTTGTTTTTGAAATTGCACAGTGCATTCATGAGTTTATTAAATTTTTTTTAAGAGGAACACCATTCATGCAATTTTATTGGCCCCTTGTTGGCACAGCAATCAACGTGGTTATCAAGGTTGTGTGCACTATGTTCTGTCTTTCAGCTGACGTGCACGTGTCGTTCGTCATGTAACGCTGTTTGAGGGAGTCATCCTGCCCTCCAAAATGTCACAAGCTCCTCATCTCAGCATTCCCCAAAAGATAATACATTTTATTTAGAATGTGCCTTTCAATAAACCCAAGGACACAGTACAACAGATTAATAACAGGATTAAAAGCAAGAAACAGGAATACAATTAATTTTAAAAAGTATGCGTAGGGGCAGGGGATAGTACGGTTAAAAATAAATTCATTAATAAATATACAGTGAGCACCATAATTCATTGACACATTTGTTATTTTGGTTCTGTACTCTAGCACTTTGAAAGGATACAATGACAATGAAGTTGAAGTGCAGACTATCAGCTTTGAGACTGGTTCGTGAGGGTAGGACCCAAAATGCACGACTCAGAAACAGTGACTGATGATAAAGTCCCGTCAGGGATTTAAGGAAAGTCCAATGAGCGGTCAAAACACAAGCAAAGTTCATACACGGGTAATCCAGCCAAAAAACCAAAGTACAGTACCGAGGGAGAAGGCAGTCTCGGAATCGGTACACCATGCAAATAGTCCAGTAACCAGAGTAGCTGTCAGCGGGGCAGTAGTACAGGCAGACGGTAGGCAGGCTCGAGGTCGAAGACGGTGCAAGAGTCAAGACCGGAGCCCGCTCCACAGGGCAAAAGTACAAAGACAGCAGGCAATAACTCATGGTACAGGCAGGCAGTGGTCAACAAAACAGAAGTTAGTAACAGTGGTCAAAAAACAGGCTTGGATCGTAACAAAAGACAGGCTTGGAAAAACGCTCAAGAGTGCACTGTAAACAGGAGGCAACAATTTTGCAAAGACAAGACATGAACACTGAGCTTATATGCAGGTGTAGACAGGTGCAGACACTTAGCTTGAGAGCAGCATGCGAATGGAAGTCAGGTGTGGAAGGCTGACGAGGTAACAAGATAATTAGTAATCGTTAGTAATTAACCTATCCTGACCTAGCGTTAGTAAATTAGTAAATGACATGCACGAGAAATGTAAGGTAAACATGAACACATGGTTAGAGAGTTTGTATTACCCAATCCTGATCTAACGTTAGTAGATTAGTAAACTAGACACGGGAGAATGAAACAATTAGGGAAGCGTGAGTGGCAGCAAGAGAGATAGAGAAAGCATGAACGCAAGGCTGCGGAAAAACACGAAAATGTGTATGCTAACAATGAACGGGAAACGTAACATGAATCAAATATAAAACGTGACATGACAAGACTAGAAAATAAATCGTAACAATAATTAAACATAAAACGTGGCGTGACTAGACTAAACATAATACGTGACATTAACAAGAAATCTAACTAAGACAAGAAAATAAAATAAAACATGACATGACAAGCTAGAATCGTGACAAGCTTTAATTTGAGGGTATTTTCATCCATATTTCCTCACCGTTTAGAAATTATAGAACCGTTTGTACATAGTCCCCCTCATTTTCGGGCATCTAAAACTATTGGACAGTTTAACATAAATAGAATAAAATAATCAGTAATAATATTTGGTCACATATCCTTTGCATGCCATGATTCCCTGATGTCTGTGACCCAACAATATCAAAAGACTATCTTATTTTCTGGTAGTACTCCTACAAGCGATACAATAACCTCTCTGCATTTGAATGGATCTCTATGGGAATTACACTGGAACAGTATGGAACACATGGTTGGCTAAATGTATCAAACGTATCAAACAAGCTGTTATGGGCCAGACAGCAGACTGAACCCAAGAGCACGACTCAGACACAATATTGCCAATTCTCAGGTGTTTTATTGCTTACAGGGCAGTCCTGTGGCAAGGGGAGAAAAGGCAAGACAGGTTATACAGATCACACACTATACTTGGGCCGGGTAGGCTTGTTCCAAGCCGGAACTGGACTCGACTAGGACCGGGCTTGTTCCAAACCGGAACTGGACTTGACTCGGACAGGATTTGTTCCAAACCGGAACTGGACTTGACCCGGACTGGACTTGTTCCAAACCGGAACTGGACTTGACCCAGACTGGACTTGTTCCAAACCGGAACTGGACTTGACTCGGACAGGATTTGTTCCAAACCGGAACTGGACTGGATACGGACTGGACTTCGTTCCTGACCGGAACGGGACTGGATACGGACTGGACTTCGTTCCTAACCGGAACGGGACTGGATACGGACTGGACTTCGTTCCTGACCGGAACGGGACTGGATACGGACTGGACTTCGTTCCTGACCGGAACGGGACTGGATACGGACTGCGCTTGTTCCAAGCCGGAACAGGACTTGGCAACCGGGCAACACTCGTCCAGGCCGGAACTGGAGTTGGTAGGGCTAGACTGGATTGAACACACGGTAGACAGATGGACAGACAGGTGTGGGAGTGCGAAGCATCCAATAAGTTAAACTTCAATCATGTGGCATTCTCTTGAAGAGTAGGGAGCAACAATTAAGACGGACAGTCCGGGTTTGAGGCTGCGGGGGAATCAGAGAGTTAGGAGAGAGCAGGGAATGCAATGGAGACAGACAACCGGTTAGTTGGAGCAGGGGATGAGCGGGCGCGGGAGCGGAAGAGCAGGACCGTGGATCAGGATCCGGGCGTTTGCAGCAGGGCAGCAGCAGAGAGCGCAACCATAACCGTGGTAGCAGTAGCGGCACGGCCGGACGCTGTTACAGCTGCAGTGTGGAAGGACAGAAGCCCAGACGGCTGCACGTACGTCAGGAGGGAGGCTGTAGACCGCAACACAGGCAGGGACAACCAACAACTGCAGTTCGGGCAATGGGAACAGACAGAGTTAGATTACAGAACAGGCTAGAGCGGACTCAGGTTCTAACAGAGCGGGAGGAGACTTAACTCCAAACCCGCAAAGACTCAGGAATAACACACGACAGGATATCAGGACACAGGACAGGACCAGAAGTTTCACAGACAACTACGTTAACGAACTGGCACAGAACAGAGAACACCGGGTGACTAAATACAACATTTAATTGTTATCAATTATGTGCCGCGTGCGAATGTATGCAAGAGTGATTAGCGGGGAAGTGGGATAGGCTGAAAGGAGTGGCGTGAATCAGGGTGAAACAATTAGGAGGATACGCCCAAACTGCAGCACGGGGAAAGACGAACAAGACACAGGGGAATAGGGAAAACACGGGACAACAAAAGGATGGGAAAGCGGTCGTCACACAAGTCTTAAACCTTAAACAAGCTGTCAGATATGCAGTAGATATGGATGGATAACTTGAAGGGTTTCTTCTCCTTACTTATTTTTCCAAAGAGTTCAATAGGAAAATTTGTCAGGAGAAACAACCCTTAAAGTGATCCATCCATATATGCTGCATATCTGGCCGTAGATTGATGGTTTGGGGCTCATTTGATACCTCAGACCCTTGATGACTTACAGCTATTTCGCCAACCATGTATTCCATACTGTTCAGCTTAATTTACAGCTAAATCTGGTCCCACCCCCAAATTCCCATAAAGATCCATTCAAATGCAGAGAGGTGATAGTATCGCTTGTAGCTGTAGAGAAACCCCATTCAGGAGATACTGTGGAGCCGGGACACCTGGGCGAAGGATCTTCCTCTGTACAGGAGGTAAGTACAGAATCGCCAGGCTTCGAAAAGGTACAACAGTGTGACGGTGAGAGGCAACAGAGTAACTCAGTAAACACTGAAGGTCAGGATGACAGCGTTGGGCAGGATACCAGTGTTGGACTGGGTAACAGCGTTAGGCAGGATAGTGTTGGGCAGGATAGCAGTATTGGACTGGGTAGCAGTGCTGCACAGGCTAATGAAGTGCAGCAAAGTCCCAATAATAGTTTACTGGTGAGGCAATGGGAGAAGAGGATAGGTGGTCCGAGGATTCCGATATCTCTTGCAGCCAAATTAATGATGGGACTATATTATATATACCAAATTAATGATATTCTTGATCGGCAGAAATGCTTTTGTTTAAAGAAACACTTAACCTTAATTCAAAAGGGGAAAAGTGTAAAAACGAGTGGAAGGGTTAGGTCGTTTAAAAAACAGGAATAAATGCACATGAGTGTGTGGCTAGTTTTCTCCTGGTTTCTTTTCCACCTGTGTAAAGCTTTACACCTAGACAAAGGTATTAGGTGAAAGGGTAAGAGCAGCACGTCTAGACCGAATATATGTGAGCAAGGCAGTGATCAACAGAGTCTTAGCTACACATTTCTTTCCATCCAGTTTCTCAGACTACCATTTTTTTTAATATGACGTCACGTGGCGCTGTAATGGCGACATGTAGTCCAGCTGTCTCGTGTGTTCGTGTTTATTAATTTGAATGTGTTTTGTTGTGTTGGTCTTTTGTCTTTTGTTTTTTTCATGTGCTGTGTGTCTTTTGTGGTATGGAGAAGCGGGCTGGAGATTTTTCAGGGCATTCCTGCTGCTTGTTTTGATAATATTGACGAATTGTCTAGTCGGGAAAATTTTGTTTGTGGTCGTCACCATGGAGACGCATTCGCAACATATGCTCGGGAATGTCCGTAGGATCTGCAGCAACAAAGTTTACCATCGCTCTTCACCGGAGTTGAAGATGTCGGGACTGATCCAGGAGTGCAGGCAATCTTCAAAAGGCAACCAGGGAAGGGAAGGAGAAGAGGCGACGACTGGGAAGGTTGACGCTCCGTTTCGACAGTGGACAGAGACCGCAACACTGCGTGTATGGAGGAAAGCCGCGGAGGCAGAGTTTGTGTGTTGGATTGCTTAATGACACTGGAAATCTCGGGAGAGCGGGGGCTATTTTTAATCATGGCTGTATTCCACTTTAATTCACTTAATTGGTTTGATTAGCAATGATTCTATTGAATGTCTTTATTTGATATGTTTGCACTTTGTTTGTGTGGTGGGTCTGCCCCACTGTCTGTCTTTTTTGTTGGTGGCTACAACTGAAGTTCCCTAATGGGAAAATAAAAGTTATTCTATTCTAAACAGAATGGACTTGACAGGGTCACTCCCTTTTATAGCACAGTTCTACATGTGTGGCAGCTTCTTGCAGTATCACGAGATGACACAGTTGCACCTGGTTTTTGGACCCTTGAGGAGCCTTTGTTTTTGAATCCATTGCTGCACATTGGGACACTGGATTCACTAACAGTGCGGTCTGGCCTGCTGGAGGCAGGAATTTCAAAGCTTCGCCATCTGCGGACAGGAGATGGGTTAGGGCTGAACGATTTGGGGAAAATATCTAATTGCGATTTTTCTGACAGATATTGCGATTGCGATTTGATTTGCGATATAATTTTTTTAAGTCAAGTTTCAGTTCAATATTCACTGTGTGATAGATTTAAAACATGTGATGGAGCATTACCACATGAGATACCATCAAAATATTAACTGATCTATATGCTAATACAAGGATGAGAACTTAAAGATGTATTTATTACATTTTTTTAATTGGCATAGAACATAGAACATAACACAGTCCCAGCTTTTGTGATAATTGTTCTAAGCTAAATAAATAAAGTAATAGTAAAAAAAAAAAAAAAATTCCAATCAGAAAATGATAGGACCTTTCTGTAAACAATCTCTGACATTGAAATAGGTAGGTCATTCACTTATGGCTCAGGAGCAGCATCTAAGTATTGCACAATCTGTAATCAATAGAACATTATTTACTGAAACCCAGCATTTAGCTTATATATTTACAAACCACAGAATAATTTTCAAAAAAGCGATCACTAAATATAATAATAGAAATAGGAATATAAATGTTACACAAAATATCTAAATATTGCACATTCAACTAAAACATTTATTTGCTGATAACCAGCATTTCACTTTCAAATTTTTTTCACAAAGGCTGCCACTATAGGATAAAGTGCAGAACAAATAAAATCTTAAAATTACTCCAAACAACAGAAGCCTTACATAATACTTGCTTTCCTGACATCTCTACTTCTTCACAACACTCATTGCTGTCTTTACAGATTTTTTGTCAAGAAAACCAGCGTCAGCCTTTGCTGGTTTCAGACATGAACGCTGACACATGACTATATTGCCCCCAGCACTAAACACTCTCTCTGATGGCAAACTCGTGGCTGGTATGCTCAGGAATTTGCGAGCCAGTTTTCTCAGCATTGGAAAGTTAACATTGTGTACCTTCCACCAGGCCAGGGGATTTGGGGGCTGGATGGGTGCATTTGCAAACCTGATGAAAGTGAGGGCTTTGAATTAATGCTTTGAGGTGGTGTAGGAAACTGATGTTGTACTGGTAATTGCTTCTAATGGGTTAATTCGTTTCTGTATTATCTTTTTTATTTTCAAAAATTATAATATAATCAATTAATATAATAATAATTAATTAATACATTTTCTTTAGCTTTTTTCCTTGTTTTACTAATAAATTTTTTGGGGCTTTTTTTTGTGTTGTTTGTCAATGTTGGTGATTTCTGTTTTTCTCCACCTTTGTGAACAAAGGGAAGCTTAAAAGTCAAAAAAGACGCACGCACGCATACATACAGACTGCACAGACTGTACATGATGGTGTATATACTTATATACTATGCTGTTGAGTGAAATGCCCCATAGGGGGAGCCCAGGTATTGTGAACCACAGTCTAATCCAGGGATGGGCAACTCCAGGCCTTGCAGGCCGGTGTGTATGCAGGATTTGCTGCCACTAGTTACCAATTATTTAATCAGCCCAATCATTTACATGATCTGAAATTTTAGCTACAGTACATTCCGCAATATGAACAGCAGCTGATGAATGATCTTGTGCCTGTATGCATGTATTGTAGCGTTTTATTGTGGTCTAATTTACGAGTGAGTGGGTTTTGGTGTATATGACTAATTAGCTGATTGAGGCAGAGTAACTGGAGGAAAAAAAAAGAAGCGTTTGGACCAAACAGCCACAGAAAGCATGTTCCAGCCGATATGGAGACAAATCTACATTTTAAGGTGAAAGGAGTCACACGATGCTTGCAAGGACTCGGGGTAGAAAGAGGGTTGTTAAAACTGTAAACTGCTGTCAGTGGCCCGGCCTCTCATTTTTCTTGTGAAAATAGATTACTATCACTGAGGTCTGTCGCTCGATGGCTCACAAAAAAGAAAGCACTCAAACACTAAATCCCACTAAAACAAACAAGTAAAAAAAAAAAGATGTGGTCACCCTGACAACAGTTTAAGGGAAAAAAACTATTTGCAATGTCACCTCAGGAGGATCAATTGGATAACTGTTTCCGGCCAGTATGCGAGTGTGTTTCTGCTCCATGTTTGATTGTGCTGTCTGTTGTCTTTGAAATATCAATTAATACATCCGTCTTGGGCATATTGTCAGTTTTTGACACACCTGTAATATTTATGAAATATCTTATTTATACCTTAGGAAAAATTATACAAAATTCTCTCTAGTGCAGTCATCTGAATCTTAATTAGAGGATAGAGGGGTTTAAATTTGGTATCCAGTGTTTTATTCATTTTAAATTTTTCTTCATTTTCATCAGCCTATGGCGATATTCATCGGCCTACTGCTTTTGCCCTAGAGGACACTGTACCTCTTGTCGGGCATGATTAAAATTCAGAAAACCCCAGTGCGATTGGTGTTTTGTGACCAATCAGGAGTTAGGGTGAAGATTTCTCATAGCTTCTGCACAATGTGAGAACAAGGACATCATTGCAGAAATGGTGACATTATACATTCAGATGACTGTTGCAGGATGATGAGATATCCTTGTGGCCGTTAGGAAGCAGTATCTGGCCCTGCAAGCCAGTGATGCTGGTTACAGAAAAGACAAGAAGTGGAAATGTTAGCAGAGGATGGAATGTCATCACCGACACAGAGACTGCATGCCAAAAAGTCTCCTGCACTGTGCAAGTGAGACTGTGCTCAGTTTTATGGAAGCTATTTCGCGCCATAATTCAAATATCAAACAACCACATCATATAGTGAAAACTTAACACATTAATTAACAAAAGACCATATCAATTGACAAAATAACACATTGTGTAGTTAAAACTCAACACAACAAAAGACCACATTGTATAGTGAAAACTCAAGACATGAATTAACAAACCACGACATCAAAACGCTGACGTTTGTCATTCGATGCTTCCCAGTTTTCCGTTTGATGCCATGCTTTCATTCAATTCGACAGTTGCCTTTTTTTACTTTGAAGCCTGACTTGCACCTGCAAATCAAAGGCTCCACCCCCCACCCACCCCATCAGTGAAATCGACGCTCAATCTTCACGACTTCGTGACAGACTTTTCCAGTGAAATTGCACGTCGAACCGTCTTAAACATATTTGTTTAAGGTCTATGGTATTAGCTAACGCCTAACGACCGTTAGTAAAGTTATTGACAACTTGGCGATGAGTTACCGTGATATAATTTGAGACTAAATTATCATTTTATTACACCAAATACACTCTGGACCCCAAACTGTCTAGGGGTCCCGGGGGCATGCTCCCCCGGAAGAAAATTTTGTCAATTTCAACAGCTAAATGTATCAATTTGGTGCTCTTTGAGATTAAAATCTAAACACTAGATCCACAATTCTTTGTGATTGGAACATGGGAAATATATAGAATTTTGGCTGGTTTTCTTTTTTTGGCTAGACAGCTAGCTAACTTCAGATCACCAGAAACGTGGTTTGTCACGTCAGGTTTGTCAGTGGACAATACAGAAACCATCACAATGCATTTTAACCTGTTCTAGTCCAAAACCCAGCCCTGTTTTAAGTGGGATTGAAAACTACAATAAAAACAAGTTGAATACTTGTTTATTGACAAGAAAGCCTCGGAATCTGATTGGCTTGCTATTAAATCTTTGCTACCTCTGTTGACTCTTCCTCTTCGTCTTCTCTCTGTCTTTTCGTAGTGAAGTAATTTTAACAAGTAGATTCTGTTATATGACGTAGAAGCCAAACGAGCCAGGCGACGCCAGACAGTTTTGTTAAAAGAAACTGAGAGCCTGCACTGAAGGGAAACTATATTTTGGTGAGGGAAACGGGGAACACAGCAGGTTGCGTTTTGGTTACATCGTGCTGATATCTTGAATAACGTCAGTATTATCTTCCACGAGATATAATATGCATTAACTAGTTTTGTTTTTACTTTCAGGTTAGCTCGCGAGGTAACATTAGTTGTAAAAAAAAAAGTATCTTATAACCTTGTTAAGTTAGCTGATAAGTTAATATCATAACACAGAGCTTGGCTAGCTTAATGCTGAAACAATATGTATCCATTATAGTGTACCACAGAGGGTTTAAGTTTCGCAAACAACTTTCACAAACAAACTAACCACGTCTCCTCAGAATCAATCTGTGTGTACGCAGGGGGGAGGGGCATCGACCAGGGTGAAGAGGGTCTTTTTTTTTTTTTTGGAAGTGACGAGGCTACACTGTGCACATAAGCCTACAATTTCAAATTTAGATTTTTTTTTGATCAATTTGAAACCGTGGCGGTTAAAATTGAACTGTGGCGGGCCGCCACATTTTAATACATTAATGGGAAACAGTGGGGTGGGTGGGGGATGGAGCCTTTGATTGGCAGGTGCAAGTCAGGCTTCAAAGTGAATACCCACATCTCAAAGTGAAAAGGCAACTGTCGAATTGAATGAAAGCATGGCATCAAACGGAAAACTGGAAAGCATCGAATGACAAACGGCAGAGATTTGATGTGGTGTTTGTTAATTCATATGTTGAGTTTTCACTATATGAGGTGGTCTTTTGTTAATTCACTTGTTGAGGTTTCATAATACGCTGTGGTCTTTTATTAATTCACGGGTTGAGTTTTCAGTATACAATGTGATATTTTGTTATTTCATGTGTTGAATTGTGACTATATGATGTGGTATTTTGTCAGTTCATATAATTAATGTGTCGAGTTTTCACTATACCATGTGGTCGTTTGATATTTGAATTGTGCCAAGAAATAGCTTCCATACAGTTTGTCCTGGATTGGGCTGGTGACTTGATCGGCACAGTGTAAAACACAGCAAAATCACCAACACAACCATAAACACAGCAAAATCACCTGTACAACCTTAAACACAGGAAAATCACCTGTACAACTTTAAACACAGGAAAATCACCTGTACAACCTTAAACACAGCAAAATAAACTGTACAATGTTAAACATGACAAAATCAGCTGTACAACCTTCAATACAGAAAAATCACCTGTAAAACCTTAAACACAGCAAAATCACCTGTACAACGTTAAACATGACAAAATCAGCTGTACAACCTTCAATACAGAAAAATCACCTGTAAAACCTTAAACACAGCAAAATCACCTGTACAACGTTAAACATGACAAAATCACCTGTACAACCTTCAATACAGAAAAATCACCTGTAAAACCTTAAACACAGCAAAATCACCTGTACAATGTTAAAAATGGCAAAATCACCTGTAAAACCTTAAATGCAGCAAAATCACCTATACAACCTTAAACACAGCAAAATCACCTGTACAACGTTAAACACGGCAAAATCACCTGTACAACCTTAAACACGGCAAAATCACCTGTACAGCCTTAAACACAGCAGAATCACCTGTAGAACCTTAAATGCAGCAAAATCACATGTACAGCCTTAAACACAGCTAAATAAACTGTACAATGTTAAACATGACAAAATCAGCTGTACAACCTTAAACACAGCAAAATCACCTGCACAACCTTCAATACAGAAAAATCACCTGTAAAACCTTAAACATAGCAAAATCACATGTACAACATTAAACATGACAAAATCAGCTGTACAACCTTCAATACAGAAAAATCACCTGTAAAACCTTAAACACAGCAAAATCACCTGTACAACTTTAAAAATGGCAAAATCACCTGTACAACCTTAAATGCAGCAAAATCACCTATACAACCTTAAACACAGCAAAATCACCTGTAGAACCATAAACACAGCAAAACACAGCAAAATCACATGCTCAACCATAAACACAGCAAAATCACCTGTACAACCTTAAACACAGCAGAATCACCTGTGCAACCTTAAATGCAGCAAAATCACCTGTAGAACCATAAACACAGCAAAATCACCTGTCCAACCATAAACACAGCAAAATCACCTGTACAGCACAACCATAAACACAACAAAATCACCTGTACAACCTTAAATGCAGCAAAATCACCTGTAGAACCATAAACACAGCAAAATCACATGCTCAACCATAAACACAGCAAAATCACCTGTACAACCTTAAACACAGCAGAATCACCTGTGCAACCTTAAATGCAGCAAAATCACCTGTAGAACCATAAACACAGCAAAATCACCTGTACAACCTTAAATGCAGCAAAATCACCTATACAACCTTAAACACAGCAAAATCACCTGTAGAACCATAAACACAGCAAAACACAGCAAAATCACATGCTCAACCATAAACACAGCAAAATCACCTGTACAACCTTAAACACAGCAGAATCACCTGTGCAACTTTAAATGCAGCAAAATCACCTGTAGAACCATAAACACAGCAAAATCACCTGTCCAACCATAAACACAGCAAAATCACCTGTAAAGCACAACCATAAACACAACAAAATCACCTGTACAACGTTAAATGCAGCAAAATCACCTGTAGAACCATAAACACAGCAAAACACAGCAAAATCAAATGCTCAACCATAAACACAGCAAAATCACCTGTACAACCTTAAACACAGCAGAATCACCTGTGCAACCTTAAATGCAGCAAAATCACCTGTAGAACCATAAACACAGCAAAATCACCTGTCCAACCATAAACACAGCAAAATCACCTGTACAGCACAACCATAAACACAACAAAATCACCTGTACAACCTTAAACACAGCAAAATCCGCTGCACAACCATAAATGCAGCAAAATCACCTGCACAACCATAAATGCAGCAAAATCACCTGCACAACCTTAAAAGCAGCAAAACCACCTGTACAACGTTAAATGGGTCAATGACATGACGTGATTTTTTTTCTGTCCAAATTCATTACTTTCCTAAAAACAATAATTAAAAAAAAACATGTTATATGTCAAATTGCACTACAATATCTCCTTTATGAGGAACCCTTCTCATTTTATTGAAATTCAATTTATTTTTTGAGTTTTGGTGTTCTAAAGTCTCAAAATGTCAGGTGGTGCGACCGTCCGAGCATACATGCAGAGAAAAAAAACTGCAATAAAAAGGATAATTTTCTCAATAAAATTCCTAATCAAATATTTGGCATGATTTTATGTTAGATTGCTTATAAATAATAATACCTTGCATTTATATAGCGCCTTTCACAACACTCAGTGCTTACAGTGACGAGGGGGAAACTCACCTCTACCACCACCAATGTGTAGCACCCACCTGGGTGATGCAGCGGCAGCCATTTTGCACCAGAATGCTCACCACACATCAGCTTAGGTGGAGAGGGAGAGAATGATTATTACCCAATTAAACTGGGGGATGATTAGGTGACAGATTGAAAGAGCCAGGTTGGGAATTTAGCCAGGGGAAACCCCTACTCTTTGCGATAAGTGTCATGGGATCTTTAATGACCACAGTGAGTCAGGACCTCGGTTTAACGTCTCATCCGAAAGACGGCATCTCCTACAGCGCAGTGTCCCCACTGCACTGCACTGGGGCATTGGGATTTATTTGACCAGAGGGAAGATTGCCCCCTACTGGTCTACCAACACCACTTCCAGCAGCAACTTAGTTTTCCCAGGAGGTCTCCCATCCAAGTACTAACCAAGCCCATACCTGCTTAGCTTCAGCAATTCAGCAGGAGCAGATTGCATGGTGGTATGGCTGCTGGCTGACGGAATGTAGTTTAAAATGACGGAAAGTAGTTTAACAGTCCTATTTCAAAACTATTCTATTACTTAAAAAACCTTTGTCCGAGAAATTGACTTCTCCAAATGTCAGTGGGGGCGACCGACATAAAAACAACATTTTATGTACTGTGCCTGTAAGAAAACAATGCAACATCACACAGAAGACCCCACAGGACCCCTGTCATGCGGTAACAAGGTTAGTAACTCTCCCACAAATATTACATAATTTGACGTTTTTGAGTAATGGTGAGGTTGGTTCAACTTACCATGTCAGGTGGTATGACCCCTGGAAAACTATGAAAATTAGTTTTTATTCAGAAAATGTGTATTTTATTGAGAAAATATATGTATAACCTTGAGTTCAAGGACAAAAATGTATATAGGTGTTCAAGTTAATTCCTGTTAGATTTCAATTGAGTTTGAAAAGTCAGGTGGTGCGACCAATATGTCAGGTGGCGCGACTAGAATTACAGTTAAACCAATTGAAAAAAGTGATGTTAATGTGTTTGAAGATATTAAATACATTTTCTTAAATATATACATCTTTCTGTATGATATTAAGTTTTTTAAAGGTGAAAAAGTCCTACTCTTCAAGAATATAGGACTATATAACCAAAATTGATACTCAAAGTTGCATATTATACCTTTTAAGTTATTATTTTTTCATTAATTTTTGTAGATGCCATTATCAAGCAAAGAAGAAACAGCACGGCATAGAGATTATTTTAAAAATTATCCAGTTGCATTTCATTATTGAAATGTGTTCCTTGAGACTTCATGTTTCAGTTTTATTTTTAAAGCATTGATCAAATGTTGTCTTGTTGACATTACCATTGTGGCAGTATTGTATTAAATGTTGAATGTGCAGTATTGTTTTGAATGCTGACCTGAATGAAATGTAGTCCTCATTATTGAAATGTGTTCCTTGAGACTTGATGTTTCAGTTATATTTTTTAAGCATTGATCAAATGTTATCTTATTGACATTACCACTGTTGCTGGCCTGAATGAAATGTTATTGTATGATTAAGTTCCAGTATAAAATGCTCAGGTTTCAAATAAAAGCTAAATGAAACCAGAGTAAAATGCATTTACATATCCTTTTTATTTAGTGAATATCAATTGTTATTGAGCACAATGTCAGGTGGCGTGACTGGTCATGGTCAGGTGGTGCGACCAGAAAATTTACATTTAAATGTATCCATTCCCATTGCAGTCTGCAAAATTAAATCATAAATATAATTGAAAATCTTTAAATAATGTATACAAATAATTTTTACTGTTAGAATTTTTGTTTTCTTTCTCTCTATGGAAAATAAGGTGTTTGAAAACAAAAAGAAGTGGCCGTTTCTATAAATGGAATAAAACTGCCGTAAATCGAGCGTAGAGTTAGTTCCGGCAGGTCACAAGAGTGAAACCTGGCCATAGGTAATCAGCTGACAGCTCAGCTGAGTAGTGACGATTCACCTATCAGTCCATTCACATAACAAGGCGGTCTATTTAACCGCCTCACCCTACCATGGTGGATCCCCTGTCAGCACACCCGCTGCACACAAAAACCCCCCCTCCACCCCAGCTCCATCCTCTTCAGTTCCCCATTGCGCACAGACACCTAGCCTATATCGCTCCTGCATGACTCACTAACATTTTCGAGTGCCTACTGATTTATTTTCCTCTCTCCTTCCCGCTTCGGCAACCGCCGGAGCGGTAGCTATAGATCAACGAACATCGTTCTCCAGAAGCAGCCGGTCAGCTCCAGCTCCACGCATGTACCCAGCTATGATGCCACCTGCTGGCCTTCAATCAGTCTTCCTCCACCAGCTCTTTATACATTGACATTTTCATATGTTCTGTCTGCCAAATTTCTATTCCGTAATCAGCTATTTAGTTAACCGGTGCCAGTCAGCAGAGGATGGACTCCCCCCTCAGAGTCAGGTTCTGCCCAAGGTTTCTTTCCTTGCTTTTTTCCTTGCCACTGTCACCCTAGGCATGCTCTATGGGGGTTCAGGCCCGGTTCATTGTAAATTGTTGTGATAATGACACTTAAAAGTGCCATATATATATAATTGATTGAATGAATCTGTTAAAAACCATTCACAGTGCTGCCGGTTCTGTTCTAAGTGTAACCCTATTGGGGGTTGTTGCTGCTGCCCTCACCGCCATACCCATGCTTGCTCGCGTGGATTGGCGGGAGGGCTTTTTGAACAGAACCATACCGCTAAACCTAAAATGTTTTTATAATGTCAATAAAGTTTTACTTGAACAACAGTGAAATAAAGAAATTAAAGTGGAATTTACCATGTGATATGTATTTTACACACTACGATGATTCATATTTGCAGGTTTTCAGTAGTGGTAAATGCATTAAAAGTGTATTATTCAAAATTCATATAGTCGCGCCACCTGACATTTCTGGGTGGTAAAATCTGAAATCTTGTTTAAAAATTTATTTATATCACCTTAAAAGCTATGAAATAAATATAAATACACAGGATACATTCTTGTGGAATTAAGAATGTATTTAAAATCCATTTTGGTCAGTATTTTTCTTTTTTCATTTTGAAAACTTTATTTGTCATTGACCCAAACATGGAAAAATCACCTTACGACCTTTAATGCAGCTAAATTAACTATTCAGCCTTAAACACAGCAAAATCACTTGTACAACTATAAACACAGCAACATCACCTGTCCAACCATATACACAGCAAAATCACATGTACAACTATAAACACAGCAACATCACCTGTCCAACCATAAACACAGCAGAATCACCTGTACAACCATAAACACAGCAAAATCACATGCTCAACCATAAACACAGCAGAATCACCTGTACAACCATAAACACAGCAACATCACCTGTCCAACCATAAACACAGCAGAATCACCTGTACAACCTTGAACACAACTAACTAGAAGTCCTGAGATGGAGGCAGAAGATTTTTTTTGTGGCATCAATGTGATTTAAATATTTAAATCTGTATCTTGCAGGAAGATATGGAAAATATTTTAGTTCCTCTGTCTTCACAGGCCTTGAGTGTCCTTTCTCTTCGATTCTTCATCTACACATGTGTTCGATTCTTCAAAGATGATCATGATCTAAATTAATTTAGCAGGTGCTGTTATCCAGAGTCATTTTTGTAATGCAGTACATGAGTGCTTTCCTGGATAGGCCAAACACTCTACATGTGGCCACCTTATGATTCAGTGTGGCTACACAGTCATTTGCGTTCCCTGCCACATTGATTCCACTGGTCATTATTGCAAATAAGAACTGCATTAGTCAGCTGACCTGCTTAAAATAAGATGCTTTTTTACATTTAGTTACACTACTGGCCTTATGTGCTAAATCCAGGGAATTACAGACCCAAAACCAGCAAAAGAAGCACAACCTGTTTGCCAAACTACACGTTTGTCTTTAAGGTTTAATATAGGATTGCATTGGCTGAGGCGTATGTATTTCGATGAAGGAACCCATATTAGCTAGAGTGCAATGCCATTAGCACTGCTGTTGTTAATGGCACTCGTCTGAATTGTAACAGGATCTTTTTTTTTCCCTAGATGGCAGTAGTAAGTTAAACATGCCATATTAAATTATCAGCTACCCAGGGAAACACGTGCTAGCATGTTCATAATTGGCATGTTTGCTCCTTTGAGTGAACAAAAATATGGAGAACCTCATTCATTCTCCTTACGGATATCAGTCGAAGCTTTGATGAACAGGAAAATGAAATCTTTGATGACTTTAAACAGCAAAATGAAGTTAAGAAAGATTAAGTGATGGATCTGCATGCCAAAACCATTTACAAAGTGTAAAATTACTTTGATATTTTTACTGAAGTATTAACACCAAACAAAGTAGTGATGAAATAATCAAGCGTTCATGAATGTTAATCACGTTAATACATTTCCTTGTCGTGTATTTTTCTGCACGGACATGAGCTTTGTTCCCTTCCACAGGTGTTTGTGATATTTGTGCTGCTGTCAGGGTATTTTTATGTTTATCATTCATACAAAGCAGTGTGAAATCACAGACTGGAAAACTGCTTGTGGTGGAAAAAAAGAGAACATGTCATACTCTTTTTTTGGTGAAGTGACTGTAAGCCTGAGCTCTCCGATCCAATTTTATGCTGCCATATCCCTACATGATCTCTTAAATCCAAACTCTCATGGTCATCGTGTAATGGAAACAAGCTCCTCCTATGTTTTTATCGTTTCATTTCCTTCACGGTCTTTGCTTGCTAAATTTATAGAATATATATAGGTAGAAATAATAAAAGTAGAAACTATTATTTTTAAATGTCACTTTAATTTTGTGAGATGAGATTGGACGTTTCGAGCAATCAGGATGCTATGACTTAAACCTTGGATGTTTGGACAAATTTTCTCGTTTGAAATCGTCAATTTGCTGTTCACTGGGACACTGGCTTTATACCACAGTCCTGCTATTTCCCTTTTTTCATGATTCTATAACCTTCTGGTTCAATAACCCCCCCCCCATAAGAAAATAGAACTAAATGGAAATACATCTGCAAACAACTCAACCTTTTCAGTTCAATTATGAATTATCAATTCCACATTTCTGTAGAATATGCTGATTCATTTGCTGGCAAATGTCTTCATTTTGAGCTTCTGCATTTCTATGAACCATCTGATCTAGCTTCTGAACTGCATGAGGAGTTCAGACTTTATTCCTGGTCATTGTTAATTGTGAGGTCATATCTATGTGTGCTACAAATGTGTTTTAAAGCATGTAACCTCTGCCCCTTGGTACGATGCTTGTAGGTATCAGTGCCAATGCATTTCTTCCCTCCAGAAGGAAATATTTAGCCTGTAACCTGCATCTTTTCAAGGACACATCGAGGGGCATTGCGAGGACCAGCAACTGAGAATATGCCTGAACACAGGACACAAAGGAAGGAATGAGGCCAAATAAACAGCCTCCAAGAAAATGTGGGGCTATTTGACTGTACAACCCTCATAATGAATGCACAAGCATACTGCATGCTCTCCAAGGTACAAGCACACAGCAAAGTACTCAGTTTAAAATCAGCTCTGATAGGGTACATTTTACACTGATAGAGAACCAGTGTGGAGTGATACAAACTAGAGTTTAATTATAACAAAGGATTTTATTGCGTGGTTAGTCCTGACACAGCAATTTTATTATGTGTTTTTTTCTGGTATCATTACATTTTGTCATCTTCTGTTCCCGGTCTCCAATATTTCTGCCCTTCACATCTCATTTACTGCCTTCTCTCTTCCTATCTTCCTATTCTTTGTTTTTGTTGGAAAATCCAGGTGATTTGTCCTCCAGTGCCCCCACCCCAGTGTGTACTGTCTGTATTGTTCCACACTCTGCTGCTGGCTTTTGCAATAGTTGAATGACTTGCTCGCTAATTGTGTTAATTGTGATTCAACATACAGTATGTTCTCATTTCCTTCAAAAGCTATATTTGGTTTTTCTTTTTGTGTCAAGTTGCATTTGTTGTAGCTAATGTTCTGTATTATTTAAATTGTCCTTGAAAGAGGTATCTCCTCAAAAAAAAGGCAAACATAATTGTGACCATATTGTCTGAAAAATGTAATCGGCTTAAAAATAACAGGGCTGCTTTCACATTAGTTCATACTAAGGCATTTGGTTTGTAAATCAAATGAAGTGTCACTGAATTTGCATTTGTGCCTGAAGGTTATAATACGGCCATCACTCTCTCTTCAGCTGTCATTATTCTTGGACACATCATTTGCTGCCCAGATATCCACAGCAGTCTGCATTTGGGTTCAGGTGGGTCATAGTGTAAGAGAATATTATTGACAGGGATCAAAACATGTTAAGTCAATCAGAGGAATAATTAAAACCAACAGGGATTCCTCTGTCTTTGGGCAACTGCAGCTCTACATGCCCACCAGATTGTTAATTGGGTATAAAGGTGGCATGTCTGTTTTAAAAGATGAATTGATTGGGATGCATGGGTTCTCTCATGAGCCGGTCTGTGCCAGCGAGTTATTGTCGGATGTAATGAGGGCAGAAATAAGTGAAAATATATCTAAGTTCCGGATGTTGTGACCCAAAGGTATTCAATTATATTCCAGAGCACCTCTTGACCACACGTATGTCATGGTCATGCGTTCTCATTACAATGCAACCCAAGTGTTTGATTGTTAACCGGTCTGGTTTACAAGTGGTTATTTAATAGAATAAAATAGAATAGAATAGAATAGAATAGAATAACTTTTATTTTCCCGTTTGGGAACTTCAATTGTAGCCCCAGCAACAACAAAAAGACATAGACAGTGGGGCAGACCCACAACACACAAACAAACATATCAAATAAAGACATTCAATAAAATCATTGCATTAATCAAGTGAATTAAAGTGGAACACAGCCGTGATTAAAAATAGCCCCCGCTGTCCCGAGATGTCCAGTGTCATAAGCAATCCAACACACAAACGCCGCCTCCACGATTTCCTCCATACACGCAGTGTTGCGGTCTCTGTCCACTGTCGAAACGGAGCTCAGCCTTCCCAGTCGCCGCTTCACTCCTCCGCATTATCTTCTCCTTCCCTGGTGGCCATCTGAAGATTGCTCGCAGTCTCGGATCAGTCCCGACATCTTCAACTCCGGTGAAGAGCGATGGTAAACTTTGTGGCTGCAGATCCAACGGACATTCCCGAGCATAATGTGAATGTGTCTCCATGACGACCACAAACAAAATCATCCCGGCTAGACAATTCGTCAATATTATAAAAACGAGTAGCAGGAGTGCCCCGAAAAATCTCCATCCGCTTCCCTGTACCACAACAGACACACAGCGCATGAAAAAAACAAAAGACAAAAGCCTGACAAAAACAAAACACATTCAAATTAATAAACACAAACACGAGAGACAGCTGGACTACATGTCGCCATTACAGCGCCACGTGACGTCCATTTAAAGCATGTTTTGGTTCATCGATTCCACTGGGCTAAGCGTGTGTGCTTCTTCTGCAACTGGTAACATACGGATGATGAAGACTGAAAGGAACATGTGACTTCCTTTAACAAAAATTACTTTGATGATGAGGGATTTATGATTTATGGCTGATTATTTGCAATTTCGACATTTCTGGAATTTTGAGTAGCCCTATGGCAACTTTTATTTCTTTTTGTCGATGTTTGGGGGAGTGTTGTAATTTAAATATATAAAATGCAGGGTTGGTGGATATATTCATAATGGCACTGCACTATTATTATTTATTTATTTATTTTGAATTATTATTATTATTTCTTTTGAACGTCCCATGAGCTTCCCCGCGGCTGCCCAGTGTGGAGAGTCTTCAGTAAACTTGGTTTCATTCCAAGTTCACTTTGTTTTCAGGTTTCCTAAAACCTCTTATTTGCTTTTAAAACATAAAAAAGAGATTGACTGAGTTGATTTTATGATGCATATGTGCCTTTTTCTTCTTCTTAGGATATTCAGAGCTCCTGTGGTTCCGTGTCTATAGCATTTACATTCAGTCTATCATGCTGTTATATGTGAGTCCCCACTCTGTAAAGTAAACTGTATTTATTCTTCAGACTCGAGCTTAAATGTCACAAAGAAGGAGGGACATAAATCCTGTCTTACTGTCAGAATCCAACAAGCTCCGAATATGGAGAATGACAACCAAAAAAACCATAAAAGTTATATATATATATATATATATATATAGTTGCACTCAAAATTATTCAACCCCCTTCACTTTTTGCACTTTATTGTGTTGTAGATTTAATTTTAAATGGATAAAATTGCCATTTTTGCCCATCAATCTACACTCAATAACCCATAATGACAAAGTGAAAACATGTTTTTAGAAATTTTTGCAAATGTATTAAAAATCTAAAACTGAAATCTCTCATGCGCATAAGTATTCAAACCCTTTGCTTTAATGTATTTTTAAAGTATCATATCATGGATCTCTATGCATTTGAATGGATCTCTATGGGAATCATTTTCCTATAGAACTCTATGGGGAAAAAAGTCAGGAGAAGAAACCCTTAAAGTGATCCATCCATATCTATTCCATGTCTGGCCGTAGAGTGATGGTATGGGGCTCGTTTGATACCTTAGACCCTTGATGACTCACAGCCATTTCGCCAGTCATGTGTTCCATACTGTACCAGCATAATTTACAGCTGAATCTAGTCTCACCCCCCAATTCCCATAGAGATCCATTCAAATGCAAAGAGGTTATAGTATCGCTTGTAACAGCACCTGAACATAAGATATCGAGAGTCTTTTGATGTTGATGGGACACAGACTTCAGGAAGTAACAGCATGCAAAGGATATGCGACCAAATATGAAATATGATATGATTGCAAAAATATCTAAAAACATGTTTTCACTTTGTCATTATGGGTTACTGAGTGTAGATTGATGGGCAAAAATGGCAATTTTATCCATTTAAAATTAAATCTACAACACAATAAAGTGTGCAAAAAGTGAAGGGGGTTGAATAATTTTGAGTGCAACTGTATATATATATATATATATATATGTGTGTGTATATATATATATATATATATATAAATATATATATATATATATATATAAATATTTGTAATGGAAAAATTTAATTGATACGACAAACATAAGGAAATTAAGGAAGAAATTAATTAGTAAAACAGAAATAAAACAGATTATGCTCACTGGACTTGCCGCATCCTTAATTGTTCCTCTGCTGAAGGTCATTTAGTGAAATTATTAAGAAGCAGGTTGACATGGGGGAATCTCTTTCCTGGTTTACCATTGGCTTTGATCCGTCTCCATGCATCCCCCATATGAGCTGCTTCATGGACCCTGATGTCTGGCTGAGGAATCAGAGTAGCATTAGCCAGCAACAGGTATGGAGATATTGCTGAGCACTGCGTAGTTGATTTTTTTATCCTCCTTCACGCCTCCCAGCTGTGAGGCCGCAGAAGCGTGAAGCATATCCTCGTTTAATTGTGTGACCACTACACCCTGCAACTTGCCGCCTGTGCTTATTTAATAATGACCGTTTCTTCACTCGCCATCAATCTGCTGCCAGACTTAAACCCTGAGGATGCCTAGGCCAAAGATATGGTATTGGAGATCACTAGAATTGTTCATCCTGCCCTGCCACACTTACCCCAAGGACAGAAAAGAGAAAATGCATCAATTTGGTTGTTGGGGTGTGCGGTGTGGGATGAGGGGGGGGGGGGGGGGGGGGGGTCATAGTTTCTTCGTTCGTGTCCCCCCTTTATTTTGAGGTTTGAATAGGTATCTCTGGGGAGGTCATTTATAGACACTCCATTTACCTCAGTTAATTACCCTGATATACTCTTGAGATTACATATCATGTTTCATTCAGTAAACAACACCAGTCCTGTGTTTGACATGAAATGTATGCTATTATGTTAAATTGATTCCATTTCAACTTATAATTGGAAGTCCTACCTGGTAGTTTTTAGTATGTAATTCATGTTCGGAACAGAGGGAGAATGTTTGCACTTCATTTGGTAAGTCAATTTGCATCCAGTCATTAACAATAATTGCTTTAAACCTCAATTTACAGTTGGACACGCACACACGACTGAATCTAGTGCAGGGGATATCATTAAAGTGAATAACTAGATTTCATGTACCTTTAAAGTATGCTATTATTCCGTAAATGCATTGAAAATCTCTTAAAATAAACATGTATTTTGCAATTTGATTATATTAAAAGTAATGATATCAGAAAAACGATGCATACAGTATGCTACTTGAAGGGGACTGCAATTTAAAAAATAAATAAATAATGGAGCCGTATCTCATATTTATGATTATAGAAAAAAGGTCGAATCAAATCTCTCCAGCCCAGTGGGAAAAGTGATGCGTATTGCTTCCACACGGTACAGATTGGAGGTTAATGGACGTGATTTATCAGGGCATCAGGGGTGTTCAGCGGATCCACGTGATTAATCAGGAGCTTCCCAGCCTCTGGCATCTCGCGCTAACCCTTGGTGAATGATGTAAGAGATCAGACGTACTCTGCATAGAAAAGTAAAGGCACACTCTCAGTTCTCTCCATCTGTACAGTGTACACCCCCCTCTCCTCTTCTTCCTCCTCCGCTGGTACCTAACGCCTCCCTCCTGCCTATCTCTCTCATTCTCTTCCTCTCTCTTAATATCTCCTTTGCACATATATACAGCTAGCAATCCAGCTGAAACCGGGAAAGGAGGAGTACTGGCTCGTTTAAGCAGACGAATTTCAACTGACACCACGGCGCGAGACTCGAGGCTGGGTCCGGACTTGCCTGAAAGAAGTGCAGCAGCCAGAGACTTAATTCTGCAACAATGTCCGAATTTATTCTAGCATTTTTAACCATATCGGGATTATTTCCAATCGCTAAAGTGCTCACGGCAGTAGGAGCAGAGCCAGGTAAGACATAATTGTCCGCAAGGCAAAAAACTTGCTGCGCCGAATTGTTTTTTACTGCTTCGCCAATACGTTCGAGTCTTACCCACATAACATGACCCTATTACTTTTCAGGCTGTTAAAAAATCGTCTCATCCCTGTTATCTTGAATTTGGGAGCATATGGGAAGTTGGATAGTGTACTCTTGGACGCTGAAAATGCTGTTCCAGTTTCGTGGATATACTGAGGCATTGTCAGTATTAACGTGTGTCGGTTTCAGAATGTTTGTAGTGTGAAGTGTTCATTCTGAACAACTCGCTGTTCTTCGTGCAAATTAATCTGTTTTTCAAGGCATTATATGTCTAGCCACAACCAACAGCAAATAATAATAATAGTGATATTAATAATAATAATATAATAATAATAAAGGTAGGCTATGGTGCTGCTCTGATATGCGTAGGTCAATAGGCTACTACCCAGCATTAATATATGATGTAAAATGTATTAACCAAATAGTTAATTGTCTGCTGTCTTTTGTAGCAGTATTGGGTTTTGGTATTACCTTAATACAAAGGGCTGGTGTAGGCTATTCAATATTGTATATTCATATCCAGTTGAATAATGAATAGCTAATTAAGTGCAGATATAAACAGACATTTTTTAGGGAGGTAAAAGAAAAATAATGAAGGATAAAAGGCAAGCCTAGAAGTAAAGGTGGTCACTAACTAGAAATTGCTTACCTGACTGCTTAGCCTTTGCATAAAAGTTATGTTTGAAACCCAGTCACCACCAACCGATTGTTATTTTGAAACAGTCTTGTTGTAACTTCTTGCTGATTTGCTGCCTCCCTGCAAAGTACGCAATAAATTAAATAAATATGTATGGAGCGTACAGAAACCTTGCTCATACAGGCACAGCTGACTGGCGCTTGCATGTAGTGGATATACAGAAGGACAGATTTCCCAAAGTGATTGCTGTAACCAGTGCTTTAGCTGGGATTGGTAGAATATCAAGTTTATGTTTGATAGCGCAAAGCTGAGTGAAAACTGAAACCATTTTCTTGTCAAGGTGAGCTTGTCAGGTGAGCTTTATAGAATCAATGACAGTTACCTCTCTCTCCACCGCCAACCGTTTAAGTTCTGCATTTATTACAAGACTCGCATGGGGTGTGAATATGCCAGTAGAGTACGGGATGCATTTTTTTTTTTTTTTCGACATATCACACTTTATGCAGCTGGATGCCCTTACTGTCATAAATGTTACTGTCAAGGTGTGGGAGAATCTGTACTGCACAGCCCCCTATAAATTGTTTTATCGGTTTTGATTTGCACATTTAACTTGCACATCTATTTCTTAGATCGCTGCGGTTGCTGTGGTGTTATGTGTTGTGGTGATTTTTTACTTGACCGTACCTCAATGCTGCAGGTGGTTCATTTTGCATCTCCTTGGCCAGGAGTGGTGCTTAATTTGCCAGTGCTGGTGCCTTTTTGCACAGCATTCAGAACTGAATTCTAACACGTTTTATTGGTCTTAAATGCCAGTGCATGGCAAGCATAACACTCTCACTCTATTGATGCACCCAGAACTTTTGTGTGACAACTATTCGATCCAAGTAGATCTTTGTCGGGTCGGATCAAAATGCAGAGCTACGTTCAGAGTGCCTGTTTATGTTGCATTGGCTTTCTGCAGCTTTCACAGCACTGCGTAAATGTTTTTAAAGCCCAAATGTCAGTGCAAAACAGATTTGTTTGACGTGATGTCTGAAAAGCTTATTTTTCTGCTTGAAGTTTCTCCTTACCATGATGGATTCAGCTGAACTTTATTACACAGACCTTATTTATCAGGTGCTGCATTGCTCTTTTCTAGCTATTCACCAAAACATTCAAGGAACCAAAATGTCAAGTTAGCATTGGGAAAGGTCATCAAAACGACAGAATATTTAGTTTACTGACATTACAAAATTTGTATTCCGTTTGAAGCTAAAAGCCCTCAAAAAACCTAAAAACATTAATTTTCCAACACTGGAAACTGGAAGTGTTTATATGAACATGCATTGTTGACTGATCTACCACTTTAAACAGCCTTTCTAGTTTGGAAACACCACAGGAAACCTCAGACAGCCATTTTATTTGTACCCATCCATCACTAGAGGGAAGGCAGCAACTTACGTATGTACTCAGGAGATTGCGTAAAATAACGATGCTGGTTCTTATACAATACTGACGATGATATTATTATGGACGTAACGAGATGGCTGCACACGCAGTTATTTGTTTAGTTCTGGTGAGAAAAACCATCCACACTTTGTGTGTGTGCGAGCACACGTGTGTGTGTGTGATCCATGGGAGCAGCATTCCTTCTGGTTATTATTGATTAATTATGACTTCTAATATGTATGTATGTTCTAGTGGTAGATGTACAAAAGGAGGTTGTTGGATATCGATGTATTATATACATAAATAATAATTTGTTGTATTTAGGAGTATGATAAACAAGATGACATCTCAATATGGTGACGGTGTCTGCTCCAGACTGTCATTCATTTCTGGTTTAAACTGATCCTGCACCAGTGCTGTTCATTTCCTCTTGGTTGCAGCCTCGTCTGCTGAAGTATAATTACATTAGGATGAGATGCTGCTATGTTTGCGGATATGACAGTTTATTTTGGGTAATGTTACAAAAGATGAAAGGTACTAACAGAAGTAAATAAATACATACGTATGTAATGCAAAGACAGAGTTGGAAAACTTCACCAGATGATTGAGGAGGGTGTGTAAGCCTGGTCATCGCTTTAATTCTCATAGGGTTCTTTGGAGCCACAGTGGTGGTCGGATAGTCCACACTGGGACCTGAGTCCAGCAGACGGCACTCGCACGCACACGCACACATTCAAAATTTCCCCAGCTTTCAATCAAGATTTGTCCTTAACTTTCACTTGCAAATAAATGCAAGCTTTGAGTTTCTTTATTCACACTGCTTTTAATTGCCCTTTTGTGTCAGCACTGGTTATTGATCATGTTATGGTGAAGCACAGGGCACTGACCCATCCGTCTTCAAGCCAGCAAACACGGTCGCATTTCTGAAGGAAGGCCTTGAGTTCTCCCGCACTTTGTGGAGTCCGATGTGTGCTCCTCACATATACATACACGCAGGGTCTTCTCCCGGAGCTTACAGTTCTTTTTTTGTGTTTTCTGCACAAGATGTAATATACCATGCTGTTCTGGTAATAATTCACCGGGCCAATTTTCTTGACCTTGTTCCTGGGAGCCCACACCCTGAGCCGGGCCAGAGGAGGATGGGCCCCCCTGCTCACAGACTGCTTCCTCCAAACGTTTCTTCCAGGGAATTTTTCCTTGACACTGTCGCCGCTGGCAGTCATAATTCCTGTCGTTCTTTCACCTCACATTAATTTGTAATAACTATTGAGGTGGGTACAATAAAATGCAATCACACTTAAAGATGGGTACATTTGTGTGTAGACATCAGTGCCATGTGTGAATTGCAGTGTAGCGGTATGACATGGACCTCAGTATGAATTTCACGTGCTGTAATGGAGCTGTCGACACCCAGCACGTGGGTATGCTCCTTTGAAACAAGCCTACTCATGAAGGCATACAGATTCACACGTGTACAGCACAGTAACGCATCTGCATTTGCATCAGTAAGTTCTCAGCCGTTCAGGAAATCGGCCCTCTCTGAGGTAATGTGAAATAGACTTGTTTCCATTCGACTTGGTGCGCTGTCTGTTTCCCACATGGGACTCCCCAGAGTTTACGGGCCTTGAATGGGAACATGGTGAATTGCTTGTTGATTGTGTTTGGCCTGTGTGTGTGTATGTGTGTGTGTGTGTGTCTTTTTTAAGCCTACGATCAAATACCCTTCTGAAAGCTTCTGGAATTTACCCTATCTCTGATCTACAGAGGTTATTATCCTGGGTTGTGTTAATATTACCTCATTTGTCCTATACATTGATATTAGTGGAGTAGACTTTGAGAAAGGTATAGTCTTATGTAGGATATTTATCTTCAGTTGTCGGCAGGCCTTGCCTGGTGCATGATCCAGTTGTCGGCAGGCCTTGCCTGGTGACAGCAGATTGCATGGTTCAGTTGTCGGCAGGCCTTGCCTGGTGACAGGAGATTGCATGGTTCAGTTGTCGGCAGGCCTTACCTGGTGACAGCAGATTGCATGGTTCAGTTAGCGGCAGGCCTTAGCTGGTGACAGAAGATTGCATGGTTCAGTTGGCGGCAGGCCTTACCTGGTGACAGGAGATTGCATGGTTCAGTTGTCGGCAGGCCTTACCTGGTGACAGCAGATTGCATGGTTCAGTTGTCGGCAGGCCTTACCTGGTGACAGCAGATTGCATGGTTCAGTTGGCGGCAGGCCTTACCTGGTGACAGCAGATTGCATGGTTCAGTTGGCGGCAGGCCTTACCTGGTGACAGGAGATTGCATGGTTCAGTTGTCGGCAGGCCTTACCTGGTGACAGGAGATTGCATGGTTCAGTTGGCGGCAGGCCTTACCTGGTGACAGCAGATTGCATGGTTCAGTTAGCGGCAGGCCTTAGCTGGTGACAGAAGATTGCATGGTTCAGTTGGCGGCAGGCCTTACCTGGTGACAGGAGATTGCATGGTTCAGTTGTCGGCAGGCCTTACCTGGTGACAGCAGATTGCATGGTTCAGTTGTCGGCAGGCCTTACCTGGTGACAGCAGATTGCATGGTTCAGTTGGCGGCAGGCCTTACCTGGTGACAGCAGATTGCATGGTTCAGTTGGCGGCAGGCCTTACCTGGTGACAGGAGATTGCATGGTTCAGTTGTCGGCAGGCCTTACCTGGTGACAGGAGATTGCATGGTTCAGTTGGCGGCAGGCCTTACCTGGTGACAGCAGATTGCATGGTTCAGTTGGCGGCAGGCCTTAGCTGGTGACAGAAGATTGCATGGTTTAGTTGTCGGCAGGCCTTGCCTGGTGAGAGCAGATTGCATGGTTCAGTTGTTGGCAGGCCTTACCTGGTGACAGAAGATTGCATGGTTCAATTGTCGGCAGGCCTTGCCTGGTGACAGCAGATTGCATGGTTCAGTTGGCGGCAGGCCTTACCTGGTGACAGGAGATTGCATGGTTCAGTTGGCAGCAGGCCTTACCTGGTGACAGCAGATTGCATGGTTCAGTTGGCGGCAGGCCTTAGCTGGTGACAGAAGATTGCATGGTTTAGTTGTCGGCAGGCCTTGCCTGGTGAGAGCAGATTGCATGGTTCAGTTGTTGGCAGGCCTTACCTGGTGACAGAAGATTGCATGGTTCAATTGTCGGCAGGCCTTGCCTGGTGACAGGAGATTGCATGGTTCAGTTGTCGGCAGGCCTTGCCTGGTGACAGGAGATTGCATGGTTCAGTTGTCGGCAGGCCTTGCCTGGTGACAGGAGATTGCATGGTTCAGTTGTCGGCAGGCCTTACCTGGTGACAGAAGATTGCATGGTTCAATTGTCGGCAGGCCTTGCCTGGTGACAGGAGATTGCATGGTTCAGTTGTCGGCAGGCCTTGCCTGGTGACAGGAGATTGCATGGTTCAGTTGTCGGCAGGCCTTGCCTGGTGACAGGAGATTGCATGGTTCAGTTGTCGGCAGGCCTTACCTGGTGACAGCAGATTGCATGGTTCAGTTGGCGGCAGGCCTTACCTGGTGACAGCAGATTGCATGGTTCAGTTGGCGGCAGGCCTTAGCTGGTGACAGAAGATTGCATGGTTTAGTTGTCGGCAGGCTTTGCCTGGTGACAGCAGATTGCATGGTTCAGTTGTCGGCAGGCCTTGCCTGGTGACAGCAGATTGCATGGTTCAGTTGTCGGCAGGCCTTGCCTGATGACAGGAAATTGCATGGTTCAGTTGTCGGCAGGCCTTGCCTGGTGACAACAGATTGCATGGTTCAGTTGTCGGCAGGCCTTAGCTGGTGACAGCAGATTGCATTGTTCAGTTATCGACAGGTCTTGCCTGGTGACAGCAGATTGCATGGTTCAGTTGTCGGCAGGCCTTGCCTGGTGACAGCAGATTGCATGGTTCAGTTGGCGGCAGGCCTTACCTGGTGACAGCAGATTGCATGGTTCAGTTGTCAGCAGGCCTTGCCTGGTGACAGCAGATTGCATGGGTCAGTTGTCAGCAGGCCTTGCCTGGTGACAGCAGATTGCATGGTTCAGTTGTCGGCAGGCCTTGCCTGGTGACAGCAGATTGCATGGTCCCCGGGTTTTTCATGAGGGCATCTCTGCTCATTGCATAGTGCCTGCAGACATTGTGTTTGACAAAATTTTCTCTTGTTCTTTTTCCTGTCAAGAAGTTTTTAGTGCAAGAATCAATTTATTTTACTGTGCTAAGTGTGAAAAATGGCTTTTCTCTCCTTGTCATGCGAGAGCAACTGGAAATCTTCCAGTCATTTTTGGGTTCAACTGGCACATTAAACACTGAATTTGCCCTTTTTTGAGGAGTACTCGTTGCTCACTTTCTAAAAGTATTGGTTTGGATTCTGTTTGTTAACTGTGGTTTCACTTGACTGAATCTGCTGAGGTTTCAATGAGAAATGGCTTTGTGTCATTTGAAGGTATTCCTTTGGTGTGTGTGTGTGTGTGTATATATAATAGCAAGCAAAAATTAAAAAGATTAATACAAAATCTTGTATTAACTATTATCACAGATAAATATTTATTTATACATATTTATAAATTTCTCAACTGAAATTTCAAGAGATATTATGATTTATCAACATGAATGTGAAGCTACGTACTTGGGCGGCAGTGTAGTATAATGCTTAAGGAACTAGACTTCAGGTTCGATTCCCAGGTAGGACACTGCCATTGTACCCTTGCTTCAGTATACAGTATATCCAGCTGTATGAATGGATAAATGTAATAAGTAGTTGTGTAAGTCGCTCTGGATAAGATCGTCTGCTAAATGCCTGTAATGTAATGTAATGTTAAAAAGCAGATACTTACTTCTGCCCCTGACATCTGAGATTCTATAGCGTCGTTCAAGTATCCTTTATCCTTTTTGTTTCATGTTTTGTAACCCAGAGAAGCATGCACTTGGGCAATGGGCTACTGGGGTAATTGAAATAACAGCATTGGTTATATTTCGAATGAAGTACCCTGAATATTTGAGGGAAAAAAACAAACAGCAAAACCATTCATGATATCACCTTGAATTTGAAAGAACATGCATTAACTAGTCCACCATCCATGTGACAAATGCAATCAATTTCCTGCAACTTGAAAAGGTTGCCCAACAGCCAACGCCAGGACTGGACTCAGACATTGACCCTGGAAAGGGGAACCAATGTAAAAGCTTTATTACAGGATGAGCAGTGCCCTGACTTATTCCACCCAAGAATGCTCCTCCACACTCCCTTCAACAGCATCTTTTTACAGGCAAACTGGTCACAAGCCAAAAGGTTTAAGCAAGGCCCGATATCCTTGATTTTTCTCCACCGAGGTAACATTGTTTCCCCGAGTAACGTTACATGTCTGTCATTGTTTATTCCGCTGTATAGCCTAAATTTGCTAATCTAATTACACCCGGTTTTGCTTTCATGACTGACCAGATGCATGAATAGCTGACAATACCTCCTGTAATGTAGCTGTGTAGGACGTTTGAACTTAATTGGACTTTTATGAAATTATGAAAACATGCCTGCAGAATGAGGAGTGCTGGTGCAATATGATATGTGTTAAACAGACTAATCTGGCTAACAGGCTAATCCATTTCTCTGGCTGTCTTTCATGCTGGTGCAATATGATGTTGCTGTGTGTTAAATAGGCTAATCTGGCTAACAGGCTAATCCATTGCTCTGGCTGTCTTTCATGGAATGCTTATCATAGCCTATTAGAATGTAATAAGAGTAAGTGCATAACCCATTGAAACCCTGTGCAGCTTTGTCTGGGGCCTCCACATGGAAACACAACATTCACTTCACACACCATATTGTTATGTTTATTGATAGCAACTGAGCAAGATTTTGCAAAACATCATCTGTGTGGCGCCTTCAGTCACACTCATTTGGGAGCAGTACCTTCCTAACTGAACCCTACTTCAGACTGAATTCCTCACTGCGCCATCTGTTGCGGGACCGAGGATTACGGAAAACCAGTTTCTTTTGGTTTCGGAAATTGGGGTGTGTACTGGCCCCGAGGGCTCCGTTGAAAAACTTAATTAACTTGCATGTGAAGATCTGTGTTGGAATCAGGTTTGAGATGTATGCAATGCATGCAAATAAACTATCCCAATGAAACAATAAATTTCAGTACATCTATGATTTTCACATCTCCAACTTCAACTGCCTTGATGTAAATATCTTAGTCACAGGGTTAATACTATCAACTTTAGCTAGGCACTAAATGCATCAAACCAAGGTTAGTCTTAATTTATTTATTTTGTGACTTATATTTCTGAAAAACCCTGTCAAAACCCTCTGTCTGTATTGTAGTTTGTAACTCAAAATGTCCCATCTGTTGCTTGATTATCAATGGTGACCACATTCGTACCGGTTTTATTTATTTATTTTCACAAGTACTCCGATTGTGTGAAATTGGACGGCATTGGAGTGTTTTGCATGCAGGCAGACCTTTCCTGAATACTGTTTAACGGTGCATTCTGTCATCACTTCCAATTGTTGCTAGGGTGTTACTAGTTGGTTACTAAGGCAGAAATTCTCCCCAAAGAATGTAAGAGAGGCGGTGGGCCACTCTGTACCCTCACTTGCGCCACAGTGTAACCAAAATAATAGCCTGTGTGTCACACCCATATCTTTTTGCCATTCTAATCAGAAAAGTGTCACCACTTACTTTGTCAAGGCTGGAAAAAATGTCCTCTTTCCTTCGTACTGGACTTTCTTTTTGGCACGCACTGAGAACCGAATGATCAGTCATACAGTCTTGCTTTAACAGTATTTCTTTCTTTGCTTGCTTCTCAAGCACCACCTTTTTTGAACACAAGCCGAAAATAAAATGGTTACTGTTGTTGAACCTCTTTGACTACAGGCATAATTCTGGTCTCTTCTGTAAGGTAGCCATTACCCAGGGCCTGAGCGCTACTCTGTGAAAAAATTCTGGGGAGAACCCTGTCATGGGTAAGCCCAGATGGAATCTGCTGACTTTTTTGGGGTTTTCTGCGGTGTTTCAGGAGGTAAATCTGCAGGGTGAATTTTTGTCATTCACTACATATTCAATGTGTTTTGACCAAATATGTCCAAGCTAAATATGATCATTCAAACTGAGAGTACCACAGTGTTACAGGAGGTAAAAAGAAAAATCTATTTAGTGTGAAACTTTTGAATTTGAAATTGAGAGAGAGACAGACACTTTGATTCAGCAGTGAATGCATTAAAATAACAAGCACGATAAGCATTTTTTGGATTGAAAATTCCAATTAAATTTTTGTGTAAGATTTTTACAGTACAATCTTCACTATTGCACTATATGGGTGTGAGGTATGAGGTTCACACGGTAAACTCCAGTACACAAAGGGCCTGATTTGCTAAGACCTTTAGCATGTGCAAAAGCTTTTAGCACACGCAAAACCAATAACATGAAAATGATTGGTCAATACCATGACCAATCATTTTCATGTTATTGGTTTTGCGTGTGCTAAAAGCTTTTGCACATGCTAAAGGTCTTAGTACTTGTTTTGCATCAATCATTGGTTGTGTTATTAGTTTTGCGTGTGCTAAAAGTTTTTGCACCCGCTAAAGGTCTTAGTAAATCAGGCCCTAAATGGGATAAGCAACCAATAGAGATCCTGCATGCTAAATTCTGTAGAAATAGCCTGTGTTGAAAATTCGAAGGAAAATCCCAGCAAATGCAAGCAGGGCAGAATTAGGCTAATTATTATACCAGTCCAAAGACCCCTAAAATCTTGGCTACATTCAAGTATATAACTCCCTTCAAATTTGAGGCACTCAAAACCCAAGAGCTCAGCCCTAAAACCAGTCCCATCTGTCAGCTGGTCCTGAATTCAAATTAAGGTAAACCAAATCATGAACCAAATCAAACACTCCTATTTGAAACATTGGGAGACTGAATCAAAATTTCAAAACAAATGAGAATGCTTTTGGGCCCTAAATACCAATGCGAATTGGCAGAACAGACATTCAAAGCAGGGACAGATCCTGACCAAATACAGGCTCAGTGACCACAGTCAAGCTAAAAAAATCATGGAAACCTAAGGAGGATAGAATATGTGGTCACTTTATGCCAGGCGAGGTTGAGCCAGAGATACACTTCAATGTGAAAAACTTGAAAAAATTTACTTTGAGAAATTTTATACTGAAATCCCAAACTTCTCCCATTTATCCACCATGGATAAACTCCTAATTTTGTTTGGAGAGGGACTTACAGCAGCAACTTCTGCAAAATATGACAGTCTGCCATATCCTGAGAAAGAGAGACATAGGTTATATGCCCTAATATACCCCAGCCCACCCTATAAGGTTCTATTTGTTCTCTTCTTAATCTTTTTTTCTTCAATTAATTTGCATATTATTTTCTCAGTATCATATAGACCTCTCTTACTGTTATAGATACATGATGCAGCACATACACAAAAGCATGCACACATAGGCTAAATTAACATGTGCATGAGCTAACACACAAAAACACCAAACATACGAATGATGATGTGTATCATTGTGTATGCCTTCATCATCATCAAATTAACTAATATTCTAAACAGATTAACATCTGTATTTGTATTTTGTTTAAAGGGTTTATTTAACGTTTGTTGTATTTTTCTTGCTTTGGCAATATATAGGCTATACTGTATATAGCCTAAGCCTACACACATCATGCCAATAAAGCTAACTTGATAGTGAGAGTGAGATAGAACTAGATGTATGGAGTCTTGCAGAGGCAGGGAACCTGGGTAAATAATAAAATGTAAAATGTTAATAATAAAATCCATCCAGCAGATGGCACTGTCATTTTCTTGGACTGTCTGTGTTACTTGATGTTTTGATTCAGATCTTGCAGGAAAAAACTTTGTATGAAAGTTGGAGGTGGGAATGGATCAGCAATCCACAAATCATCAATATGGACAGACAGGAGAATGGTTTTGACATGTCTGCAATATTGTTTTGGAACATGAGGGGAACATTTACATGGGATTATCATCTTTGTCTTCTGTGATGGCACATGGGGGACAAGCAGGAGAAAACAATGCGGGACATTTTCGTTAAAATGTAAAAGTTAAATAACATATAAATATTGTAAATATTTAAAGGGTAACTACACTCTAGATACACGTGTGTGTATGCCTACCTTATAATGAAACTTATTCATGCATTCCGTTATTTCAACAATTCTGAAATAATATTGTATATCATAAGAAACTGGTAAAAAAAAGCGTCTTTGTGCTGCCCCTAACGGTTGAAATTTCCTTTCTGCTCCCCACACTGCCCCCGCCTCAATCGTGATGTCAGAGTACCTCTTTGGACGTACCTCTACGTCATATGGATAATTGTTGTCGCCCACAAAGGAAACAGCTGGCACCTGATTGGTTAGACCCACTACGTTACTTTCGTTTCGCCTCCACATTTTTAAACCGGAACAACCTGGCGTCTTGTTCAATTCTCTTATTCCACCTAAATAGTCCACTTAAATATGTTTCTGAAAATATTTGAGGTGAGAAATAGGCCATGCAGTTGCTGAATCTTGATTCATATTTGATGTGCAATGTCTAGTTTGACAGTTTGATCCGAGTTATACGAAATCATTTGTACAATGTACGTTAATTTATGCAAATGACGATGGACGCAGCTCCTCCGCCCCCACCCCTCTCCCTCGCTCACCCCACAAAGTATTTTTCAAAATTGTGTAGTAGGCGGAGACAGGCTGAGACAGTGGGTGTAGTTACTGTTTAAACTTGGTGCTGGACAAGTCTGTGTGAGGTACAGACTGAGCTGCCTTACACACAAAGAGGGCTGTGTGCAGACAGCCCAGCCAATGTGCCTTTGAAAGATCACACCGTACTGCTGGGGACGATGCAGAAGAGCCATGGTGATGCTGTTCTAAGCACTAACAAGCCCCGCTGATCCCACCAAATGTCCTGGAACACAAAAAGAAAAAAAAAGACACCAAATGCTCTTTGTTATCACAGATGAGATGTTTGACGAAATATAACACACATATAAGGGTGGCAGTGTAGCATTATGGGTAAGGCCCTGGGCTTGTAGCCTGTAAGATTTGCAGGTTGGGCAGTGCCGTTGCACCCTTAAGAAAGGTAATTAGCCTGAATTGCTTCAGTGTATATCCAGATCTATAAACAGATGCTATGTTAAAAGAAATTCAAAAGCTGTGTAAGTCACTCTGGATAAGAGTGTCTACTAAAATTGCAGTAATGTGATGTGCATAAATACGTGGCTGTGATCGGTCCGCTTGAATTCAGAAAGTGGTCATTTGTAATGGAAGTGAAGTGCATTCTTAGGGCAGAATTGGATTTTATTTTAAACCTTAAAATGTTGCCACTGGACCTTTTGCCATATTTTCTCACGAGGAATGACTGTTTTTAGATGGTTGGCAGCATACTGGATGAGTCTCTATTTTAATTAAAACACACCACTGAATTGCTTACAAGTTACCACAACAGCCTTGGAAGCAATGTGCCATTGCCACCTTTTGCACTTAGCTTTTTTTATTTTACGTGTCTGTGACTGGCTGACTGTATCTCCGCTTGGAACAGCCCGGAACAGACACTAGAGAACAACATGCAATGTACTGTTTCCGTGATGGATGCAGTTTGATGAAACATCACGCCCCTTTCTGTAACAAATACGGTGAGAGACCCATTTAGCACTTATTCTGTATTTCTCACAGAGTGGGATGGGATCATAAAGTCAACACATTTCACTGTGTGTTGTTGACATTTATAGCATTGTGTACTGATGACAGGTATTTCTATTTAGTTTCTTCGACCATTAGGGTCGACAGCTTATGGATACTTTCTCGCAGCCGGATGCATTCGAGACTCTAACGCCTAGTCTAGACCGCAGCCATCACATCAGCGTCACGCGAGCGCAGCGTTAACGCGTCCCTGAAGTGACTGTCTATACAGCTTCCGTGTTGCCTGCGCGTTTGCATACCCACAGATCCTTGCATTCAGGTTGCTGCTTTCAGCAACTTTTGACCACTAGATGATGAACCACAATAAACAGTGTTTCCCCCAGATAATCAAATAGGCTCTGATAAAAATATACAATAATAATAACTATTTGTATACCACTTTTCAAAACTGATTACACAATACAGAATCAATAAATAAACCGGGAGAAAACATGCCATCGGAAATAATGAAAACAAAGAACAAGGTCAGATAAGCTAATATGATAAAAGTTTAATGATTACAATGATAAAATGGCAACAACCCGAAGATTGACATGTATTAAGTGCCTTTTTATTTGGCATCAGCCTCGCGTTTTACGCGCGTATTGCCGGTGCAGACAGCTGCATAGATTCAAATGAGAGCGTTTCTGTTCCGAGAGACGGACGTCTACAAAACGCAGCTAAAATGCGTCTGGTCTAGACTAGGCTTTATACCCAACAATCGTCATGGCCATGACCTCCACGTGATGATGTCACCTCCTCTATAAATAGAGGGCATGTCAATGCGGATGTCCTCTTCTTTCTTCTCGCCGATGCAGACGTGAGACGTAAACTTTTGTTTGTATACCTGTGCTATCGCTTAGGCTTTGCGACTACGGTCGGAGCTACGGGTTTTCTGTGAGCTGTGCGCTCCGTTGATTGGTTGAAAGTGCCACGGCAGTCTGTTAATTCTGTCTCTAAAGAATTAGACTCCTGGGGCTGTCATTTCCCCAGTGAGACATTTTTCCCAATCGGTAAGTGTGTGCGTCCTGTTGATTGGTTGTAGTACTGTGAGACTGTCTGTTAATTCTGTCTCTGAAATTCTGGGTGTGTCATTCCCCAGTGAGACATTTTTCCCAATCTGTAAGTGTGTGCGTTTTCTCAGTTTTCTGCTCTTTCCATTCTCCCCCATTGTGCTCCAGTTCACCCATGCATGTTTGCGTCCTCGGGTGTTTTTCATTTCTGCTCCAGGCATGCGCGCCTTGTGCAATGAATGTGGGGGGAGCCATGGACTTGTCTGATGCTCACACCAGGTGCTATTTGTGCCTTGGTCTGGGGCACCTGCAGGAGGCGTTCTCCGACCCCTGCCCAGGTTGTGCGGGCATGTCTTTGGAAACCAAGCAGGACAGGTTGGATGCGTCCCCCGTTCTGGGGAAAGGGCAAGTCTAGTAGGGACACTCGCCTCTCTGCGGAAGTCATGCAGCTTTGCTCCGCGGTTCAGCAACTGATGGTGATGCTGGAAACCCACGCTGAAACTGAACCGGCTCCCCAGCATGTTCTCCCTGATGGGTCCTATAGCGGAGGAGGATCCGATCATGGGTCCGGACTTTGAGGTGTTTGAAGCGCTCTTCATAGCGGCTTCCAACACAATGCTTTCCAGTGTCTACCGATTTCGTGACAGCCTAGGCCACAGTACAGATCGACTGATGATCTGCTTTGTAGGTCATATAACGCTGTGGCCAGCATGGCGCGTATTAGGCACTCGCTTTCCTGGCTGATGCTTTTTTACAGTCATAAACACTGCTTGATTCAGGGGTGGATACATCGATCAGCAACGCATCTCTTCAGGCTTTGGCTTTCATGTCACTGCTTGGCAGTGTGATGTCCCTTCTCACGATGGCCCGGCATCAGGAGTGGTTGGCTCAGTCCCCTCTCCCTGACGCTACAAAGAGAACCATTCAGGACCTGCCAGTGGTCCCTGGCCAGGTCTTCACAGAGGCAGCTAAGCAGGCCCTTGAGCACTCAGTCAAAGCCTCAAGATACAAGGAACAGCAGATACCCCCCCTTAGCCACCCTCCTGCTCGTTGGCCCCTGCCTGTGGCTCGTGGCCACGGGCAGCCCTTGTATAGGAACCAGGGAGCCCCTCGCTGTCCGGCCGCCCATGCAACGGCGTCTCGGACGCCTCGTGACCTCATGGGTCCACCTGCCCATCCTGCCCATGCCTCCCCCCAGACCCCCAAACATACCGCCAAATGGGCATGACGCACCGAGGCTGGCGGTGGGGCAGTTTTGCCAAGACCTAGTGAATTGGACGGCCCTTACAAATGACCTGTGGATTGTTTTCCACAATTTCAATGGGTTAACGCCTCCAGCTCAACCGGTGGCCCCCAATATTAGCCGGGGTCAGGTTTACATGCGTCCTGGACCCCACTCAGTCAGGGATGCTGAATTGAGAAATTACAGGCCTCCTGGAGAAGGGTGCCGTATCAGTGGTGCCTCCCTCTGAATGGCTCAGTGGTTTTTGCTCCATGTTTTCTCTGGTAGCAAAAAAATATATAAAAATGAGGAAGGTCTCCTCCGACTAATCCTGGACCAGAGGGGCATCTAAAGCAGTACATTGTCCGGATGCTCCGGGTACAGGACGTCTTACACACCGTGAAACCAGAAGATTGGTTTACGGCTGTGGACTTGAGACGCATACCTCCACATCCCTATCTGTGTGAAACACCGTCGTTTCCTCCGCTTTGCGTTCCGAGGTCAGGCATACCAATTCAATGCCCTCCCATTCGGTCATTCCCTGGCCCCCCAGTGTATTCACCCGCTGTATGAGCGCTGTTCTATCGCCGCTCCAGGGGTAGAAATCCTGCCATACCTGGACAATTGGATGATAAGTACTGAGTCGTACAGTATGGCGCTCTCATACACTGCCCAGACGGTAGCACATATCTCCAGTCTGGGCATCAATGTCAATTATGGCAAGAGCCAGCTAGTGCCGAGCCAGTCCATCACTTGCATCAGACTGTTGCTCGATTGAAGGAGCATGAGGGCATCTTCTGATGCCCCGCCGCATAGCCAGTGAGCTTGGTTCCCGGTGAACGCGGTCCTCAAAATAAGGTTTTCTCATGGGCTTCTGGTCCTAATTGGAGCTGCCTCAACGGTTGTGCCTCCCAGACGCCTTGCAGCCAGGCCGTTTCAAATATGGTTGAATGCCATGGCGCTGCACCCCCAGTGTCACACTTGAATCAAGGTGACGCGTCAGTTTTGCCAGCTTCTCCGCCCAGGGCGACGAGTCGGTTTTCTGACAAAGGGGGTTCGGATGGTGGCTATACCATCAGGGTGCGTGGTGTTGACGACAGACGCTTCGCTCACCGTTTGGGGAGCCGTTTGTCAACACCGATCAGCTCAGGGATTGTGCTTGTTAGTACATCAGTCGGACCACATCAATTTTCTCGAACTTCAAGCAGTTTCTCTTGCACTGAGGCATTTCTTGCCTGTGCTCCGGAGAAAACATGAGGATGAGGTCGGGCAACACCTCAACAGTTTAAAAAAAACACAAAGGTGGATCAAGTCTTTGAGAATGACCCAGCGTCTTGAACTGGGCGCTTCCCAGCTTAGTCTCTCTGTGTGCTGTACACCTCACGGGTGTCCGGAATTATACAGCAGACTTATCTCGCCAGGAGATTCATCCCGGCAAAGGGTGTCTCCACCCCAACTTGGTGGAGTTAGTATGGCGATGGTTCGGACGTGCTCAGTCAGACCTGTTCGCCTCGCAGGAGTCCACTCACTACCCCCAGTGGTTCTCGATAGCCCCCTGGGGGTAGACGCGTTAGTGCATGAATGGCCGATCGGCCTACTGTATGCTTTTCTGCCATTTGCCTCCTGATTTGGATAGACCTGCTGTCTTGGAGGAGCAGCTCTATATGGTATCCTCGACCGAGCAGGGTGAAGCTCTGGGTCGGGTCATTGAGGAGACCGACCCTTCGTTAGCTGGGTGCGGTTCCTCTGTCCTGCAGCCACTTCTTAACTCGAGAGCCCTATCTACGCGATGGGTCTATGAGTATATGTGGCAGTTATTTTGCACATGGTGCTCACAGCATTGCATGGACTCCGTGCACTGCCCATTTTCTGTGTACTGGATTTTCTGCAATCACTCTGCTTGATCGTAGTAGGGCAGCCAGCACTTTGAAGCTTTATGCTGCTGCCATATCCGGCAGGCATGTGTGGGTAAACAACAGGCCGGCAGGGGACCATCACCTTATCAGCCGGTTCCTGAAGGATGCCCGGTGGCTGAGGCCTGCGAGGTCCCAGGGGGCTCCCTCCTGGGATCTCCCTCTGGTTTTGCGAGTGCTCACGAGTCAGCCTTATGAGCCTCTCGATATGACCAGCCTTAAATGGCTTTCTTTTAAGATGGCATTTCTATTGGCAATGGCATCATCAAGGCGTGTTGGTGAGCTCTGCACTCTCTCCATCATCGCAGAGTGTATGAAATGGCGGCTGGGTGACTCTGGTGTCACTTCACGACCCAATCCATCTTTTCTACCTAAAATAGTTTCGTCATTCCATATTAACCAGTCGATTGAGCTTGCTGCGCTTCGCCCCCGATCAGGCAGGGACCTGTGGGATGCACATTTGGTATGCCCAGTGCGTGCGTTGCACCGCTACGTTGAGGCTACCGCTTCCATCAGGTGCACAGGGCAGCTCTTTGTTTGCTATGGCAAATCCAAGGGAAGAGCGCTCTCGGCTCAGAGCCTTTCCTACTGGATAGTGAAGGCAATAGCTGTGGCCTATGAGGCTAGTGCTTGGCCTTCACCTACGTTTGTCCAGTGTAGATCCACCAGGAGTGTGGCTACATCATGGGCAGCATTGAGGGGTGTCCCTCTTCCTGATATCTGTGCGGCAGCGACTTAGCCGTCCGCCTACACGTTTTCAGGGTTTTATAATGACAGCGTAGCACCTGTTTTAATGGACGGCTCGGCTATCCTGCCGGTGGCCTTGGCAGCTACTTAATGGTATGACTGTCCCTCATGACGTGGGGGGTATAAGTCATCCACAAGCTGTCAACCCTAATGGTCGAAGGAACATGTTCATTCCACCACTGAGGAGCTAAGGTGGAAAAGCTCTGCAGTCGGGACGAGCGAGAGCCGTTGACACGGAGGGGGGGGAAGTGCGAGTCGCCCTGCTGTACAAGAGCGAAGTGGTCGAGCAGGAACATAGTTCTGGATTAAGTCCTGCAGGTAGGTGGGGCCTGTCCTATTAGCTGCAGTGTAGGCCAGGGTCAGAACTTTGAACCTGATCCTGGCTGCAACTGGCAGCCAGTGGAGTGACCTCAGCAGGGGGGTTACATGGGAAATTTTCAGGAGGTGGAACACAAGCCAGGCAGCTGCATTCTGGATCAGTTGAAGAGGCAGAATGGCGCAGGCCGGTCAGCTTGCGAGCAGGGAGTTGCAGTAGTCCAGGCGTGAGGTGACCATGGTCTGGACAAGAAGCTGGGTGGAGTAGGTGGTCAGGTACGGTCGAATCCTTCTGATGTTGTACAGGAGTAACCTGCAGGACCGTGCCGTCACCCTGATGTGCTCTTAGAAGTCCAGCCGATCGTCCAGGACCACCCCCAGGTTCCTTGCAGAGCGGGAGGCAGCCACCACGGTCCCGTCAACGGTGATGGAGAGGTCATGTAGTGGGGAGGTCTTGTATGGCTCTGTCTTGTCAAGGTTGAGCTTCAGGTGATGGGTAGCCATCCACTCAGAGATGTCAGTCAGACAAGCAGATATCCTCTCCTTAACCTGTGGGGTAGAGGGAGGGAAAGAGAGGAAGAGTTGAGTATCATCAGCATAGCTATGGTATGAGAAGCCATGTGAATTAATTACTGAACCAAGAGACTTAGTATACATAGAGAACAGCAGAGGACCCAGTACAGATCCCTGCGGGACTCCTGTAGACAGGGGATGGGGAGCAGAGACGGAATCCTTCCAGGAGACTTGGTAGGATCTATCAGTGAGATACGATACAAACCAAGAGAGGGCAGTCCCAGAAATGCCCATCTCAGCGAGTGTGTTGTGGTTGACTGTGTCGAATGCCGCAGACAGGTCAAGGAGAATCAGAACAGAGGAGAGGGAGGAGGCTCTAGCAGTGGCGAGTGCCTCCGTCACGGGCAGGAGAGCAGTTTCAGTGGAATGGCCGGTTCTGAAGCCGGACTGATGCGGGTCAAGCAGGTTGTTCTGGTGGAGAAACACAGACAGTTGGTTAAGGACAGCACGTTCAATTGTTTTGGACAGGAAGGGCAAGAGAGATACAGGACGGTAGTTCCTGACATCAGAGGGATCCAAGCTAGGTTTTTTAAGGAGTGGGGTTACACGGGCAGTTTTAAAGGCAGCAGGAACATGGCCACAGATTAGGGAGGTGTTGATAATGGAGGACAGATATGGAAGGAGCTCAGCGGATATAAACTGGAGCACTGCTGAAGGTATGGGGTCAAGTGGACAGGTGGTTGCGTGATGGCGCGTCACCAGCTGGAGCACATCTGAGTCCTCCAGAATCTTGAAGGACGACAGTGTAGCGATGAGTTCAGTATGGGGGATGTGGGGTGTCACCGGATGCATGAAGGAGTTCTGGATCGTGGCCACCTTCCCCTCAAAGTGGGTCAGGAACTCATCTGCAGAGAGGGAGGAGGGTGAAGGGGGTGGAGGGGGGATGAGCAGGGAGGAGAAGGTGGAAAATAATTTACGTGGATTAGATACACATGCATCAATTTTAGACTGGAAAAATGAAGTTTTAGCTGTGAAGGCTGCCAGGTCATCTGGGGATCCTGATTTCCTCCACTTTCTCTCAGCGGCTCGCAGCATGGTTCTGCTGGATCTGAGAGAATCCGTCAGCCACGGGGAGGGGAGTGATGGTCGAGCTGGTTTGGAGACAAGAGGACATAGTGAGTTGAGAGACTGAGAGAGGCATGCGTTAGACACAGAGGTGGCAACATCTATAGGCATTTTAGCAAAGGTAGCAGGAGGAGGAAGTGCAGAGAGAGCAGAAGTAGTGAGAGAGGACTGAGAGGGTGCAGAGATTTCTCCTGAACATGACAGTGGGTGGGTTGTTAGCGGAGTTGAGGGAGAGTGGGCAGGAGAGAGAAAATGAGATAAAGAAATGGTCCGATATGTGGAAGGGGGTCACCGTGAGTTCAGATGTGGCGCAACTCCTGGTGAGTACGAGGTCCAATTGGTTACCACCCTTGTGGGTGGCAGGCGATGGGGACTGAGTGAGGGGATTTAGTAGGTAAGTATTTATTTTCTCATTTATGACAATGATTGTAGGGTAGGCTACAGTTTGTTTTGAATGTATTTTTTGTGTAAAAAAATAATAACTTATCAATCATAATAATAAGTTTTTTGCATTGGGATTTTTTCGAAACGTTTATGATTCAAACTTTGTGTACACATTCACATCCCTACTTTTATCACATTTCAGAATGTTGAGGGACAAATGGATAGATTATCAAACATGTTTGAAAATGTTTCTGGACTCCAACGACGTTAGACTTTTTTCCTGTTCTTAGGACTCGCTATTGTCTTATGACCAACCGATCGCGGATTAACTTGCATGTCTTTATATAAAAAATTTAATTAAAAAAAAAAAATTCTAAAATGGGCGGTACCACTGCACCCCGCGGCAATGAGCCACATACACAACCGCGGTGGGAAAATTTCAAACCGCAACAGCCCAAGTATAAAAGCGTAGGAACGGGCTATGTGCACTTTCCAGGATAAAAGCGTAGGGACAGGCTGTGTGCACTTTACAGTATAAAAGTGTGGGAACAGGATGTGTGCATTTTACAGTGTAAAAGCGTAGGAATGGGCTGTATGCACTTTCCAGGATAAAAGCGTAGGGACAGGCTGTGTGCACTTTACAGTATAAAAGTGTGGGAACAGGATGTGTGCATTTTACAGTGTAAAAGCGTAGGAATGGGCTGTATGCACTTTCCAGGATAAAAGTGTAGGGACAGGCTGTGTGCACTTTACAGGATAAAAGTGTAGGAACGGGCTGTATGCACTTTACAGTATAAAAGCTTCGGAACGGGCTGTGCGCACTTTACAGTATAAAAGCGGAGGAACGGGCTGTGCGCACTTTACATTATAAAAGCGTCGGAACAGGCTGTGGACACTTTACAGGATAAAAGCGTAGGAACGGGCTGTGCACACTTTACATTATAAAAGCGTGGGAACAGGATGTGTGCATTTTACAGTATAAAAGAGTAGGAACGGTCTGTGTGCACTTTACAGTATAAAAGAGTAGGAACGGGCTGTATGCACTTTACAGTATAAAAGTGTAGGAACGTTCTGTTTGGCACTTTACAGTATAAAAGCGTAGGAACGTTCTGTGTGCACTTTACAGTATAAAGGCGTAGGAATGGGCTGTGTGCACTTTCCAGGATAAAAGCGTAGGAACGGGCTGTGTGCACTTTACAGTATAAAAGCATAGGAATGGACTGTATACACTTTACAGGACAAAAGTGTAGGAAAGGGCTGTGTGCATTTTACAGGATAAGTGTAGGAACGGGCTGTATACACTTTACATGATAAGTGTAGGAACAGGCTGTATACACTTTACAGGATGAAAGCTTTGGAATGGGCAGTGTGCATTTTACAGTATAAAAGCGTAGGAATGGGCTGTGTGCACTTTCCAGGATAAAAGCATATGAACGGGCTGTGTGCACTTTACAGTATAAAAACATAGGAAAAGGCTGTGTGAATTTTACAGGATAAGTGTAGGAACAGGCTGCATATACTTTACAGGATGAAAGCTTCGGAACGGGCTGCATATACTTTACAGGATGAAAGCTTCGGAACAGGCTGTGTGCACTTTACAGTATAAAAGCATAGGAATGGGCTGTGCGTACTTTACAGTAGAAAAGCGTCGGAACGGGCTGTGGGCACTTTACATTATAAAAGCGTGGGAACAAGATGTGTGCATTTTACATTATAAAAGCGTAGGAATGGGCTGTGTGCACTTTACAGTATAAAAGAGTAGGAACGGTCTGTGTGCACTTTACAGGATAAAAGCGTAGGAACGGGCTGTGTGCACTTTACAGTATAAAAGCGTATGAATGGGCTGTGTGCACTTTACAGTATAAAAACATAGGAAAAGGCTGTGTGAATTTTACAGGATAAGTGTAGGAACAGGCTGCATATACTTTACAGGATGAAAGCTTCGGAACGGGCTGCATATACTTTACAGGATGAAAGCTTCGGAACGGGCTGTGTGCACTTTACAGTATAAAAGCGTAGGAACGGGCTGTGCGTACTTTACAGTAGAAAAGCGTCGGAACGGGTTGTGGGCACTTTACATTATAAAAGCGTGGGAACAGGATGTGTGCATTTTACAGTATAAAAGCATAGGAATGGGCTGTATGCACATTACAGTATAAAAGCTTGGGAACGGGATGTGTGTATTTTACAGTATAAAAGTGTAGGAATGGGCTGTGTGCACTTTCCAGGATAAAAGTGTAGGAACAGTCTGTGTGCACTTTACAGGATAAAAGCGTTGGAACGGGCTGTATGCACTTTACAGTATAAAAGCGTAGGAACGGGCTGTGTGCACTTTACAGGACAAAAGTGTAGGAAAGGGCTGTGTGCATTTCACAGTATAAGTGTAGGAACGGGCTGCATACACTTTACAGGATGAAAATGTCGGAAAGGGCTGTGTGCACTTCATAGTATAAAAGCGTAGGAACGGCTGTGTGTACTTTCCAGGATAAAAGCGTAGGAATGGGCTGTCTGCACTTTACAGTATAAAAGCATAGGAATTGGCTGTATGCACTTCACAGGACAAAAGTGTAGGAAAGGGCTGTGTGCACTTTTAGTTTGTCCAATTACTTTTCATCCCCTAAAATGGGGGGGACTGTCTATAAAAAGGGCTACAATTGCTGCACGGGTCACCCGATATGGATGTAAAAACCCTCAAATGAACGCTGAAAGTCTGCACTTTAACCTCATAGACATTGTTCCATTTCAAATCCAATGTTCTGGAGTACAAAACAACAAAAATTGTGTCACTGCCAGAATACTTTCCGTCCCAACTGTATATCGGAAACACCTACAAGAAACTGAATATCTAGTAACTAATAACGAGAAGGCCCACCCTTTGCCTTCAAAACAGTTTCAATCCTTCTAGGAATGCTGTCATACCATTTCTGAACTGTGTGTAGCAGGATATTTACGGGGGCTGAGACATAGGCTACAACGCAACATTAGCATAATTGCAAATTGGAAAGGACATTAATAAATAAGAAAATAGACAAATATGAAAAGCCTTTCCTTGGAGCAACAAGGCATTCTGTGGAGCAATGCATCGTTGTCCAGCACTGTTACTATGTTATAATAACGCTGGTAATCTAGCAACGTCAGCATTAGTTTTAAAAGCTTTTGAAACATGTTCCCCATCCTATAGCTAACGTCAGTCAAGCAGCAGCCCCCGCTCCTTCAGGGGATAGCAGTTCAAGACAAACACCCAAGCCCAACCCATTCACCACCGCTGTATTAGTTATTATTTATAACTATTATTCTGTTAGCTTCTGAGAAGCTCAAGAACTATAGTTATTTGGTAATCTATAATCTTGTTCTTTTAAGTTTATTGTATTTGTAGTGAAGCGGCAACAAAACACACTACCGGACATTTATTATTTATAGCAATTGGTCCCCTCATTATATACTCTCAGGAAACTATGAGGAAACAATTTCATTAAATTTTTATCAAAATAATTATTTTCACAACATATCTTTTTACATATCCTAACGATATCCATCCCTAGTTGTATTTCTTGACCACCGTAGATATTGGCCCATTGTTCAAGAAGGACAGTCTCCAGTTATTTGAGGGATGAAGGAGGTGGAAATCTAGTTCACACTGTGCTCCAGAACTTCCCATATAGGTTCAATTATGTTTAGATCTGGTGATTGTGCAGGCCATGGATGGCATTTTATGTCATCCTTGTGTTCTTGGAACCATTCCGTGTGTATGGGGGCGTTATCATGATGGAATATGGGGACATCATGAGGGAACACCTGGTCTTGTAAAATGGTTTCATATTGTTTGCCCGTTATACGTCCATGGAGAGCAATCATTGGACCCAATGAGTCCCATGAAATGGCTGCCCATGGAATAGAATAGAATAACCTTTATTTTCCAGCTAGGGAACTTCAGTTTTAGCCCCAGCAACAACAAAAAAAGACATAGACAGTGGGGCAGGCCCACAACACACAAACATATCAAACAAAGACATTAAATATAATCATTGCATTAATCAAATTAAGTGAATTAAAGTGGAATACAGCAATGATTAAAAATAGCCCCCGCTGTCCCGAGATGTCCAGTGTCATTAAGCAGTCCAGCACACAAACTCCGCCTCCACGACTTTCCTCCATAGGCTACACACAGTGTTGCAGTCTCTGTACACTGTCGAAACGGAGCACCGAACTGCGTCAGCCTTCCCAGTCGTCAACTCACTCCCTCGCATTATCTTCTCCTTTCTCTTCCCTGGTGGCCTTTTGAAGATTGCCTGCAGTCCTAGCTCAGTCCCGAGTCCCAGCATCGTCAACTCCGGTGAAGAACGATGGTAAACTTTGTGGCTGCAGATTCATTCTCGAGCATATGTTGTGAATGCGTCTCCATGGTGACGACCACAAACAAAATTATCCCAAATATACAATTCGTCAATATTATAAAAACGAGCAGCAGGAGTGCCCCGACAAATCTCCAGCCCGCTTCCCAGTCCCACAATAGACACACAGCGCATGAAAAAAACTAAAGACAAAAGCCTGACACAACAAAATACATTCAAATTAACAAACATGAACATGAGAGACAGCTGGACTACATGTCGCCATTGCAGCGCCACGTGACGTCACACCATTACAGAACCACCACCATACTTAACAGTTGGCAACAGACATTGTGGATTAAGGAGGCATTAGGCTTTCTCCAAACATAAACCCATCCAGATGTATTAAAAAGAGTAAAAGATGGCTCATCAGACCATATCACTTCTCTCCATTGCTCAGGAGTCCAGGTTTTGTGTTCCTTACACCATGTTATGTATTTTTTGTGCATACGCCTTGGATACAAATGTTTTCCGAATGGCGGCCCTGCCATATATACCAGCTTTGGGAAGCTCAAAACGTACAGTTTTTGTTGAGACTTGTTCAGATATGGATTGATTCAATTCTGTGGTGATTTTTAGAGCTGTAGTTCTGTGGTTATTAACAACTATCCTACCAAGTGTCCGTCAGTCCCTGTCAGAGAGATTTGACTTGCGGCCACAGTTATTTTTTTCTGATGCTGTTTATTGGTGTTGGGCATAAGTTGTCATAATTTGTGCTGTTTTTGTGACCAACGCACCTGCAATTCGAGCACCAACTATTTTGCCCCTTTGGAACACTGTTAGTATCCTCATCTTGCTTTGGAGACTTACCTCGCAAAGTGCTGCCTCTTAAGCGGACACATGCTGCTAATTAGCATTCAATTTAATCGGAATCACCTGTGTAGATGCTTCAAAGTTAAAGCCATTTTGCAGGAGTGTTTCTGATATTTTGTCCACCCCCTGTATATATACCTTCTATTTTTGTCCTTTGAAATTCAACCATGAGTACTCCTTTAATTATATGCAGTTATGAATTTAGAACAACACGGATTAACACAAAATATGTGAAGAGCATTTTTCCATGACAGAGTGATATGGAACCATTATTTCCCTTTGGGTTTTGGGATGCAGCATCTGTTTAACAAAACATGCTTGAAGCCATGCATTTTTATGATGGTATGAATCAATCTTATTAGCTGTACTTAATTAGCACCATTAAGAATTTTCCTTTCACTAAATGATGGAACAGATGAATCATCCTCACAAAGGAGTCTTGTGAATGGGGAAGATGACTAGTTAGATGACAGTACACATTAGCTAGATTACTTATGCAGATTGCCTATCATTATTTAAACTCCTTCCTACGGCAGAATTAGCTAGCAGGGTAATGCTTGACCTTAGCTTCACTGTGCAATGCATCAAAATTATTGAGTGAACCTTGGCAGACCATTCACCTGTATGGACATGTACCTAAAGCAATCTTGTGCATGTTGAAATGTTGTCACTGTACATTAAAATGAACGTACTATATACAGTATGTGTATATACTAGAATCTGTAGAGTGAAATGCCTTAAATCGAGAACTGTAAATATATAAGCATGAATATTGCAAGTGTTATTTATTCCATGGTTATTAGTGAGATATACAGAGGAGGTTCTAACTTATATAAAACTCTCTGGATAATTGCCAAGGTTTAGGCGATTGTTTCATTTGTCCTCAGGATATCCTTAGTTGCTTTATGCATGTAACGAGACCAGCAAGAGCAGGGCTTTAATTAAACGGCACTACTGCCATTGGGGCCTCGCTCTTCTGGAGCTTGAGTCAACATTACATTCAGCAGGCCCTTGTTTTTACATTTAAACATCTCTAATTGGCATAATTGAGACAGACATTTATTTGCACAGGGCTGCCTGTCAGTCATGTGGAAGTGTTGACTCTAATGGGCTGAAATATATTGTCATATTTTTCTTTGCGGATGAAGCCATGCAAATCACCATCGGTAAAATCTGTGACTCACTTGCCAAAGTCTTAATGGGTGATATCAGCTGTCATTGGCTGACTCCACACAGAGTTTAAAATTGATGGACAGCGCCCGACAGCTCTAATGCGTCCACCTCAGGTCACCGCAAAGCTTCTGTACAAAATGCACTGGGCATAGTTATTTAATGTAGTTTAACGAGCGATTCCATTCCAGCACTCCAACATTAAAAGTTCCAGTTCTTATTGACCCTTATCTTAATTACAGACTGTAAGCTGGCCTTTTCTACCTCCTTACCTGAAACTGGCAGAATATCAGGTATTTCTGGTGAGGTTAATCTCAAACAAAATTAACAGAAATTGTGTGTGTGTGTGTGTGTGTGTGTGTGTCTGCTGAAATATTACATAAAATACAAAACACACATCAGTTTTACCTTTTAAATGTTATTGCTTAATAATAATGATTATCCAAACACTTCTTCACATAACACTGCAATGCGAACACATAATGTAACGTTCATTTTCAATGGATAGGAAACATATTAGTGGTCAGTGAGTATCAGAAGTGCTCATCCAAAACAGAAAAGTGCGTATAGACTAAGGAACTCTTTGGTTATTGCAGAGCAGGTTACAGTAGCTGCAGATACACGAGTGAATAACGGGTTTGCTACTGACTGCAATTAGGGCTGCACAATTAATCTAATTTTAATCGTGATATCAATACTGGTTTTCCACAATTACTAAACAAGAACAATCGAGAATGAAAATTTTGAAGGTGCAGTCTGTTTAAAAAACTCTCACTTTACTGGACTTTCTCTGGTTCTATATAAAATTAAATACTCCTATTTTACCCCCATCACAGTAGAGGGTTAGGGTTAGAAAATGTGAAAATATAAGCATTATATATAATATATAATGTTCATTCAAAATTTTATGTTCAATTCATAAAAGTATTATGTTCCGAAAACCAATGAATTATGTTAAATAATCATGATCTCAATATTGACTAAAATAATCGTGCTTATAATTTTTGCCATAATCGTGCAGCCCTACTGACAATATTAACCCCTTTGCGTAGAGGCTTAATTTTACCAATTTTTCTCTGTTTTGTACCGTTCCATTTAAAGCTTTATAACTCCAGATATCAATGTAACACAAACACCAATAATGGCTTAAATTAACCTCTTAACACCAAGGGCAAAATATATCAATTCTCGCCTGTTTTTACTAGTGACCAACAAAGCTGTTTATCTCAAAAACTGTAAAGGCTACAAATATGGTTCATAGCTTTTATTAAAACAGAGAACTGCACTATTATGACAAAGCAGTCATAATTCATATACATACACTTTTTGCTACTTAATTACAACAATTTATGTACAGAAATTGTGAAAACTAAAAAAATGGGTACCTACATTCAAATTTCTGATTTTTTACCTGATGATGGTGGTGTCAATATCTCAAACCATTCAAATTCTACAGAGCTTGTTTTCAGGTGAACCATTTTGGTTACAAATTGTGCCAAATTGTGCAAAATGGCAAGGTTCCAGAAAAGGTTATTTTTTTAAGTTTTAAAATAAAATGTGATAATTGGCAATAAAAGTTCATTTTTAGATGTGTTTGTGGTGTGTTTCATATTACACAACTAACTAGCCTACCCGTGGTCCCCAAAAAGCTCTCCAAACCCATGTAGCAGCACAGTGAATCTTGTATTCCACCAGAGCCCCATTAGCCAGAAATGAGTCCAGGTATATGCAAACGGGATATAAAATCAAATGTCCACCAGTTTCCTAGATAAAATAACCCCCTGCATAATAATCAACAACAAACTCATCCTCATGTTATCTCTCCCTCATGTTACGTCATGCATAAATTGCTCATTCGTTTACCTGCACAGCCTGCTGTACTGCATACAGAACAATTTACTCATGTCGAACAATAACTACTAAACAAACACTTCAGAAGCCAGAAGAAACTCGGAACAGCTCGTCTCAGACACAAATAAATAGCCAGCTGCTATGTGTAATTTTGCTGGCTAGCTTGCCATTGTTACAATATAGTAATGTTAGCTATACTCATTTAATTCAGAGGGATTTGTTTCATACATAACAGTGAATTCACACTGGTATACCGGAAAAAAAAAATCTGTTACCTTAAACCACTCAGCGTCACTGAGACAAGATCGCAAAAACATCTTCGGGCTCGGACCTGCTGCACGGAGAAACACCTGAATAACCTAGACATAACTAACCAAAAACTGTATGAAAGAGACTGTAAAGTAAAAAGATGAACAGCCGCCGTTACATAATTAATTATACTTTGCTAAACAGAATGTAGCTAGCTGCTACAAGCTAAAAACACTCTGCGCCATCTTGGTACAAACATTACGCATGGACGCCTCCTCCTCTTATGCAAAGTTCTATCTACGTGACTTCCGAGGGCATTGTGTTGAATGAGGGCTTGTCTGAAAGATAAGAGTCTTCGCTATTGGTTGGAATATTTGACAGACAGTTTAAAACCCCAATGGAAAGCAAATAATACTCGCAGTGGAGGCAGATCGATGCAAGTTTTTCCCACTTCAGATAGGCTTATTGTGCTATCAGTCAAAGAAATACACCCAATTGAGAACGGTTTTGCATAAAACTCTGCAATAAAGTACAAATCCCCTTAGTATATTTTAGCCAAAGCCACGGGATTGGTACTCCAGAAACTGGCTGAGTTTCACAACGCCAAACTGAACACAGCCGTATGAAAATCTTTGAAAAGAAAGTATTTTTTCTTGAAGTCTAAAGGTATAACGATTTTTTTGTGAAGTTTTGTGAAATACAATTAAGCAGAACAGTTTACCAGCACATTGTTTATGGTGAGACATCAAGCTGCAATACACGTTTGGGAATTATGTCGGAGTTTCCAACGTAATTTACAAAGTTTTAACTCGACGTTTTGGGCTTAAAAACCACTTTCCCAGAAGGAATGGATATATCTTAAGGATATTTAATCAAAACATTGAGGTGAGCAGTTTTTTATATATTATTAAATTAATGAAATGTATAATTTAATAATTTCCGTAACGCCTGCGTTACCACTAGGGGGCGTTTGGCAGCAAGAGGTTAAAGAAGACCCTGGTACCATTTATTATCATACAACATAGGAGAAGGACTCGCACATCGCTAGAAATGGCAGGGAGCAAGCCACAAAAAAGAAAAATGCAGAGATATAGAAAACTACAAAAATGTATTTTGCTTGGACTCCTGTTTTGTATGTGAACAATTTAATATATCAATTGTAACTTAAATGATTGCTTATGCTGTCTAGGTCATTGTTCTAATTCCTCTTAATATGGTTATCAGCTGTTTGTAATTATCTGAGTGGCTTCTTTGTCTTGAAAATGTCTGGAGAGTGCACCATTCTGGAAATCATTGAGAAAGGTCATACGAGACCGAAACGTCTGCTTCCTTTTTTCACCTTATCTCTTTGCACTTTCACTGGATGTATAAATAAATTTTTGTAGTTTTCTGTATCTCAGCATTTTTCTTTTTTGTGGATTGCACCCTGCCATTTCTAGCGGTGAGAACCACCTTGAGTCCTTCTCTTATGTTGTATCATTTTTTGCAGTACTTGCGCACCCGTGACTACTATTTCAGGACTTGCTACAAGGCGCAAATTTCAATTATTTATTTTTTCACCATTTATTATCATGCCTTGAATTAACATTTTAATTTAACATTTACATTTATGGTTTGCAAACCTCCTGTCTGCATGTACAAAATATGAAAGTGATATGTATTACTGCTCAAATCCTATGAGGCAATTTGAAACGGTGTACCTTGGTGTCCAAGAATCTACGCAAAATGTATAATTGTCCATCACAGTAATTCAGGAAATAATCAAAATTTTTCAACAGATAAACTCTTTTGACTCATTGGAAATATATTTTCATCTATATCATTAGATAATTTCCAACGTTGGCAAAAGATTTGAGGAATTGTTGTAGGTGTCCAAAAACATACCCAAACCTTTCCAAACCCATGGAAACATATACAAAGTATCAAGCTGTTCAAAGCTATCCACACTATCCAAAGCTATTCAAACACGAACACAGCTTTTGTGTCCATTTGAAGCACACTATTATGTCCTATGAGGAGGAAATTCATGAGGGGAATGACCCTTAGATAATCAATTTCTTTGTCTCAGTTTAGTTTCCAGTGCCAACAATGTCCAACACAGCCCTGTTCTCATCATAAAAACAACTATTACTATTACTGCTACTATAATCATCTCCTCTATAAACATATGCCAGCCCATGGATTACTGTATGGGACAACTAGCTGCCGTGTCATCCATTTATGTCCCTATATTAGCGATGCTGTTTCACCCAATGTAATGAATGGCTAGGCTATACATGAAAGCTTCTACTATAGTGTAGTATAAATTCCCACCAAAGTTACAGTCTAGCTGTAATAGATTGACAGCTCACCACCATTGTCATTACTTATGGTATACAAATCCAAGTCGCCTCAGACAGGGACTTTTTTCCACAGACTTCCCATACTTTATCATTGAGCTGTAAGGGGGAGGCGAATGGTTCAGAGGACCAAATGCGACTAAAGGGATTCTTAAAGTGTTCAATTAAGAACACCAATGAAGCGGACAGAATCCACAAATAGGGAAGAAAAACAGAGAATGAAAAATAACAGCTCCTACTCTCAAAACCGGAAAGCCATACAGAGGAGACTGAAAAAAGGGAGAAATAATAGCAACCAGAAAATAATCGGGCGAACCAGGCTTGTAGGCTCGAGAAAATAAACGTAAAAGGAAAATACCTCTCACTCTCAATAGAGAGAAAACAAGGAAATAAAGAGAGGTAAAGAGAAACGGAAAAGAAAGCGGTCTCCGAGAGACTAGAAAGGTAGCAGGAGCGAGGGACAGAAAATGCCAAGGAAAGTGTGTATCCTATGTGTGTCTAAAGCACAAAAAAGGCCAGTCCCTCGTAACTCCAAAGCAAGGCGATGGAGGAAAGAGGTCTCCTTAGAGTGCCTACCTATACCTTACCGGCTTAGTGTCAAAATGAGCGAATAACAACCAAGCACTGGAAGAAGGAAATCCTTGGCTTAAATAGAGACAGGAAATCTGAAACAGGTGCACTCAGTAAGTGCTGGAAAGAAAGGAAACCCCGGCGTGGAATACGGAAAAATCCAATAGATTTCCCTGTCGAAAAGAAAAGAACAAACGACTCCAGAACTAAGGAAAGGCAGGCACAACCCATGACATGAGCCTTATACAGGCTTAGCTTATAGCCAATACCTAATAGGTTTCTAGTAGCTAACTAGGTATAAACTAAATTAAACCAGAATAGGAGAGACTACAGGTTCTTTAATTCTGAATTCAGCTTTGTGACATCATAACCAATAATGACACAACATAGCTAGCCTTTCTGTGGCTAGCTAGCTATACTATTATGAACACCATAAAACACACACACACCTTGTACACAAGGCAACACTATGGAATCCATAAGATATCATGCTTCAGACGAAGAGTCATGGATGGAAATCTCATCTGAATCCAGAGGACGGCTACAGCATCCAGCAGTTTCAAGCACTGGAAATCTTTTTGTCACTTTGACTTCACCATTGTACAAATAAAATGACTTTGGAGACGCACGCGCTTAAACGGTGCGTGTTGTTTTGAAATACGTTCGTGAAACGCACAGCTCTGAGAATCGCTCCCAACTGTCTAATGACTAATGATTATACCTCTTTGGAAAGCTTACAATGCATTCTTTTTGGATATTAAGGCTGTCAATCAATTACAATTAGTTCCAGGACATTACTACTCCCAATTTGAATTGCGTAATGTTCTGCAGACAAATCTTTGAGATTTTGCCCATGTTGAAACTTACACTGTACACCACATATAGACAGAAAATAACTACATAATCTTAGAAAGGACATATCTGGCTTTAATAATGCAGGTAAGGTTATGATTTTATTCCATATTTATGAGAGATTTTCATAGCAGAAGGAAATTATGTTACGATGACAGAATTGTTGCTTTTTGCTATTGTTGCTGTGTTAGTATAAATTTTTTTGGTGGTTAAAGAAGAACTGTAACGAACTCCTAAATATATTTAAATGTCCAGTATCTTCAACCCGATTCACTCTCACGTAGATCACACTGTAGAGTGGTCGATATACTTTTATGAAATACGTAAGAACTGTGGCTCGTAGGAACTTCATATTTTGCCCAATAATAGCCCAACTTGAACATGAAACACTTCCTGGAAAATGGCATCCGGTGTTCGTGAGCTTGTGCTTCTTTTCATTTTGTTCAGATTGTGTAGTCGAGGTACGAGTCGACAAAGAAAATAAAATAAGACGACAGTCTATCGGGGTTATTTTGAGTGTTTATACCATAATTTTTTAAGTCAGACTATCGTTGAATCCTTTACTTTGTGCTGACCTAATATTCTCTGTGGAAGTACGGCGGTGGAGCGAATGTGGCCATTGCAACTTTGTTACTCTTCTTTGTTGTTGTAGTTGACCAGTCCCGGCACTACATTCGTAGGTAACGTAAAGTATCGCTCCCCCGATAGACTGTCATCGTATTTTATTTGCTCTGGGTGCACTGTGGAGTGTTTAAGTGTGTTTGGTAGTGGATGCTACTGGTTGCCATAGAGTTGCGCTAGCATTATCAACGTGTGTACGTCCAAAAGAAGGGACAGCATGGAATTAGCTGAAAATGGTTTCCATCAATCAACTACATCATGGGTAAGTCGTAATTGAGACATTATGTCCAAAATTCCGAACTATCCCTTTAATCCATGTCTGGAAAACCGGGCCATAAAGTTACCCTATCTAAGCCATGCATGCTACCCGACTAATAGACTGAAAAAGCATCTCTAATGACATGCGCCAGGATGACAGTGAGATTAATACAATGAATCGGATGTTTCAAAAGCTTATTAGAAGAAGAAAATAACTTTCAGAGGCTACTGTATTTATAAGAACATTTAAATGGGACCTTCACATTTGCAGATTTGTGACATCAAAATGGTCCAATTCAAACGTGGTTTTTATATGTGATATATGTCGTGGCCAAAAAAGTGGAAACACTTAATAGGGTTTTTGGCCAGCATGTGCCCCCAGAACAGCTTGTACCCCCCTTTGCGTAAAATCTGTCAGGGTCTGGATTTCTGCAGGATGAATGCCACACAATTATTCCATGAAAAAGTAAATCAACTTATGTCTAACCATGTCCTTATTGATGGACATGGACAAATTCGGCAATTTAAGACTGGGAAGCATTTATGCAAACATAACAATTTACTGTAATTCCAGAATCCCGATGTGCACGAAACAAATGTTTTGGATCATAAAACTCACTTTTGCATCATTTTCAAGTGGGAATTACTATCTTTTCATCAGTATATGGGGGTAGATATCTATGGGTCCAAAACCCTATCTAATACATGTCATAAAATGAATAAAATTAGTTTTGTCCATTATTTTCCCCTTGTGATGGTTTAAGATGAAAACATTGATATCACACTGTTACACACACCTAAATATTCACTCTTGTACCTCAATAAAACATCACTTTTTCATGTACTCTACAGTATGTATTATTTTGCCCCTCACTACAACACTACAATAAAATAATATTCCACCAACAGGAAAATGCTGCCAAATGTTCTAGCTTCAATGAAAGTCGGTACATCAAACAGAAAACATGACTGAGTAATGAATGTTTACACTACAGTGTGTGAAATGCACTAAAATGTGAAAATAACCATATCTAACATAGCCTACCGGACAAGACAGTGATCGAGCCACATGTACAAGCAGTACTTTTTTCATATCACGGAAGAAAAACTCCCGTCAGCGAATGCATTTTCTGTAGCTTTTTGCGTCATAGTACATTGACTAGATTAAAAATTCTGTTACGCTGGGCTGCAAATTATTGTTCAAAGCATCCCAGAAAAAATTACAAACACCGTTGAAAATTATATACTGTCCTCTATCGGATAAAACAGTTGTGAATAAAACTGGAATCACGTGAAATACTTCAGAGCTGCAGGTACAGTATACAGGGTGTTGTGCGCAGACGTTCGATGTTGTGTTATAACAAGTTAACTGGTGTGTATTTCTCAAACAGATTGTCCAAGACAATACATGGCCACTGAATTTTGAAAGGGACATCTCTATGCTTAAAACCAATGGTAGGATTTTATTTTTATTTCATATTTAGTAGCAGATATTTATAGTAGAATTACTTGGTATATGACACAATAATTTCACGTTTATTTTACATTCGAGTCAGCAGGGCTTTTCGAATTCTGCAGAGTTGTCAGGAATCATGTACTAATAAAGATAAAACACAGAGTTTGAAGTTATCATTCATAGTTTGACTGCAGGAGCAATGAATTTCTCAGTTCAGCAAAATCTTGGTGCCGGTGTTCTGGTCACTAGGCATCTGCAAAGGAGTTAAATGGGCTGACCATGCGTAAGATCTGTGATTGGCGATGGGACTATTTGTGGGCTCGGCGTCAGTCAAGTTGTGATAGGGAAACTTCTTCAATAGCCAACGCCGATTTTGATGACGGAGAAGCAGATTAGCTGTCCCAATTTTCTTAACGGCTCCACATTATCTCCTTTCCGCCACTCGTCTCCTCCCCTCCTTTCCTCCGGTACCAGAAAATAAAACACTAAACTAAAGTAATAAACTAACAAAACAGCCTTTCGGCTAATTACTCCCAGGTTTTCAGCTGCTTTCCTGTTGCTCTCTCTCTCTGGGGTTTTCCAGTGACATCACAGATCTCCATGTTCCAGGCACCTACTGGTAGATCAGAGCAGTCTACTTTATGGCTCACCTGTGTATAATTGCTGCTCTGATAGTAGGCGTGGCCCTAATCTGCCCGATTCACCTGCCAAGACCAACGCCTTCCACAGATACATTCTATTCAAAGTTTCAAACCACTGCAACGCCTTCGTATAAATATTTACTGGACAAGTGGGACATATTGGCTTGTCTGCTGACAGGTTACGGCAAAAGTTTAATCTGTGAAACATGGCCCGCAGCTTGTTCGCTACTGGCTAATGACTACACAACCTATGGATGGGAATGCCAAGCTTAACTATTGCTCCATAACCGTTCAAGAAACTTTCAAGAAAATAAGTGGAGTAAATACCTTTAATTAATAAAGTAAATTAAGCAGAATGCAGCTTCTTTCTTTTCCTCAGTGACTACTGGATGACAGACGTAGCCTACGCCGCCTCATAAGCTGCAAATAGTAGGCTAAGTTAGCCTAAGTTAAATTTTGTCATTGTTTTTAATGCAAATGCAATACATGGCTAGGTAACTATATAGGCCCAGTTACATTATCACAGAGTTAGCTGCGCAGTGTTTAATCTTTTTTAAAATGTTTATTAACATTAGGCCAACTACTGCGAGCCATAGATTAGTCTCTTCTGTGTGAAGTTGCATGGTTATATAATTTTTTACTGGCACATAGTTTTTGTCGGCTGTTCTCCTCCTCGTCCACATTTATGTTTTTCTCTGTTTTCTCAGGCAATTCATCCATTTCGTACCGACCATATCGCCACGATTACAAAAAGTTTTATTGTAGGCTATCGGTACATCAGTACCCATGTGGTGTTTCCCATCAATTCTGTTGACATGCACACCGCCCAACCATGATTGGTCAGGCCAATCAGCTTCCGACAGGAGTTCTCGTCTCTGCTTTAATTTAGGTAACGCCAGCTCTTACATGTGCACCGACAGATGTTCACATTTATGTGAAAATCTGTCAAAAGAGATTAGGACACACCCAGTGTGTGTCACTGTGCGTCTGTGAAGCCTCTTAGTCTCTGTGGCAGCAGTATGGTGTGAGGTGGAGGTTTGGGGCAATACCAGAACATTGAAAGCCATATCATAGTATCTTGAACAAATCAAGATTCAAGGTGCTAAACTGGAAGCGAATGTACATACTGCCATTTGCAACCATTTCGGAAAATGATCTGTCTTTTTCCTCAAAATACTTCCACAGCAACTGTATAATTTTGTTCAGATCGCACAATATATGCATAATTATAAATCATAATAATAAAAATAATGGCATTAGGAGAGAGAGGAGTGAATGAAAGCTCAATATTTAGCGAGGACAAGCCTTTCCAGGAAATATACTGGCCTGGAAGAGACTTACAGTACCATTAAAGCACCTCTAACACTGATTCAGAGCTGGGTATGAACCTATTCCTCATTGTAGGTTGGAGTCGAACAACATGGCAATAACTTAATGGAGTTTCATCTCATTTTTTAACCTGAAAGATTATTTTTCTCTTGCATATTTTACATATTTTGATTGTAGACACATGGCCTTACCTGCTATGGCACAGGGAAATAAAAACAAAATCCACTCATTAAATCGGGTTTTCAGTTTGACCTTTTAAAGTTTAATGAAGGCTGAATAGCAGTTAAAAAGAATTTGGAGGAGAGCACGGAAACAAACACTTATGAATTACCCAATGTGCGCAATTGCATTAAAGATAATTATATGTGTTTTTACCACCTGGGGGATAGCAGGTCTAGGCTTTCAGACAGGCATGACAGCATTCACTTTGGCTGCTATAATTGTTGCTAGGAGATATTTCTGGTATCAGGTTTTGAAAATCTGAGTGGAGAAATCTGAGTGTTTTCTGTTTTCTATCTGAGCATCTGTCAAAAAAATAAATAAAAAAACCCTCTGGGCTCCCACCTTATGTTGCACTATAGATATTGGATATGATGTAGCCACAGAAAAGATGAAATGTGTTGTCAAGTGTGACCAAAAAAAAAGGATCCCTCTCCCTCTTTCAGACACATAGTGTGTGTGGGTATGTGGAGTATACACTATTATTTTTGGGCCTTTTTTGTGTCTTTGGTCTTTTGTCTTGCTGCGCCTTGGAGAGACAAGCAATGCTTTGGCATCTTTCATTTATCTCTTCCATGACTTTATCTTGTTCAGTTTCCATGCCCATAGGATTTAGTGTTAACTTAGTTGAACCTAGGTCTATTGTAAGGTGGAGTGAAAGATTCGGAGAACCAAACGCCACAACCAAGGAATCTGAAAGCGTAATTCGTTAGAAATACACCACTAAGCGGACAGCTCCGCAGTAACTGGGGAAATAAAACAAAATAATGGGAATAAAACCCTCCCGGCGTAAGCCAACGCAAAACAACCCCAAAAGAGGGCAACTCGGCGATAGCGAGTAGTAAACAACAAAGGAACCTCACGCACTCACACAAGAGGCGTATAACTAGAGGTCAGAGGGCGAAAGAAACGTAATAGAAAAATAACCTGTTACCTACAGCTCTAGGTGTGAACGAGCTGACAAAAGGGTAACAGGTAGAGGAAAATAAAAGGATAAAGAGAGAAGGAAACAAAAAGACTAAATAAATCTTTACCCTAACTCCTTAACCGGACTACCTATGTTTCTGACGAGTAACAACCAGAAACATAGAGACCGCTATCCTTTTCCTTACCGCCTCCGATAGTCAAAAGCAAAGACAATCTCGAAGCGTCGGCAATGCGGAACACCTGTGCTATTTATAACCGGCAGGAAATCCAAAACAGGTGAAAGGAATAATTGCTGGGCGAGATTCAAACACCGAAACGGATGCAGAAAAATCCAGAAACAACAGCAGGCTGCCAGAAACCATGACATCTATATATTACATAGTTTTTATTTTGTCTTTTTGTTGTTTAATAAACCCTGTTTGTAATAAACCCTTTTAGACAAACAAAACAAAAACATCCGCTGTGTTTGAGCTTCTGTTACTTTGTGTCAGTAATATTCCTTAGAATAATTCTCACTCTTGGACAACAAACTCCTAATGGTTACCTTACAGAAGAGTCCAGGATTATGCCTGTAATCAAAGGGGTTCAAGAACAGTAACCGCTTGTGTTCAAAAAGGTGGTGCTTGAGAATGGGTTAATTTTAATGAGATTGTGAGTTGTAAATTTTGACTGAGATTGAGCCACAAGTTTGCTCTGCTTTTTATGAAATTTAGAGATTTAATTGATAATTGGTATCTGCAATCCTAATTAGCAAATTAAATCAAGTAAAATATATACATGGACATGTTGGATAAGTGAGGAAAATGCAGTGGGAAGATGGGCAGGGTTTGTGCTGTTCTGACTGCAGTGGGAAGATGGGCAGGGTTTGTGCTGTTCTGACTGCAGTGGGAAGATGGGCAGGGCTTCTGCTGTTCTGACTGCAGTGGGAAGATGGGCAGGGCTTCTGCTGTTCTGACTGCAGTGGGAAGATGGGCAGGGCTTCTGCTGTTCTGACTGCAGTGGGAAGATGGGCAGGGCTTCTGCTGTTCTGACTGCAGTGGGAAGATGGGCAGGGCTTCTGCTGTTCTGACTGCAGTGGGAAGATGGGCAGGGCTTCTGCTGTTCTGACTGCAGTGGGAAGCTCATTCCACCACCGAGGGGGAGCCAGAACACACAGGAGACGTGACTGGGAAGTGCAGGCATGCAAGTCAGACGCCACATTGCAAGCTGTCACTCCGTGGCCCATCAGTTCAGCTCACATAGAGGGATATGCTTCATGTGCACCTTGATTAAGCAGACTGTAGGCACCTGATTGACCCGCAGGTGGCGCTGGAGAGGGATAACACATTCTGGCTGGCTGAATATTTCCGTCACTGGGGCTGTGTCCGAATCAGAGCCCTAACTACTGTGTTCTGTTTAATGTGCACTGTTTAGTTGCGACGTGCAGTACGCAAAAAAATATCCATACTATTTTCCAACCGTACTGTGGAAGTGTCATAAGACGTCCCACCCTTACGTGACCATGTCCCGTGTTGTTTTTGGCGTTATTAAAGGAAAACGTTAGCGACGCTGCACCTCATTTTTTAAAACGAAGCTGCATGTCATATTTATGCAACCAAATGTTTGTGTACTTCTTGAAAAGTGTGCCCATAAGTAAGTGTATCATACGGGGGTTAAGTATACTATATTTAGAGAAGATTTTGCCTACTTAATGACTTTCTCATCTTGTCTACTCAACAAGCCTGCCTAATAGTATGGAAGGGTGCTGATTCGGACACAGCCTGCGTGATGCTATGGTCAATTGTGCATCACCCTGTAGCCACAGCTGGCACCAACACAGTTGGGTTCTGTTGGGCTCAATAGCAGACCATGGGGCCCATGCACACATTGAAACCACGCCATAATATAGAATGAGAAAAATGACCAGGCAAATCATGAAAGATGATCTCCATCATACTTTTTCTTAATTTAAAAAGAAATTCAATTTTGCACCCAAGGTGGGGCTGACCGTGTACAATTGTATCATCAGTTTTATTTTGGAAGAGGCTCCCCTCGCCCCACACCTCTTTTTTTCCCTTGATTGCAGAAACCAATCATTTCCTTCACTGAGAAAATTTAATTTTCAGTCTTCTTATGAGCCTGGATTTATCTATATAGATAATAAAGCATGACTCCTTTTACAGAGCTCTGGATTTAGATTTTTACCTTCTGTGACACCCATCACTTCACAAACCTTTCTGTGACTGGTGCCTAATTGAAATTTCTGTTCCGCTCGGCTGTGCCGAGGTTGTGCGGGGCTGATTTTTCCTTTATTTCTCACATATTTCACAATGGTTTACTTTAATTAAATGTTCGCTCTGGTCCTGCAGGAGAGGCCCACGCAGAAAACTCAGCCAGTGTCTTTTATGTGGTAGAAGGCTTATTATTATCACTTCAAAACACTGCTATATAATGTAAGCCACGCTTGAGAAAATAGGATATTAGACATTATGCAGTGTCTATTTTGGGACATTTGCAGGAAACCTCTAAACCCTAAACCTCTCATTGCTGCTGTCCAGTGCGGCTTCACTCACCTTGCCGTTCAGCTGGATATAAAACGGCCCTGCCTTGCAGCATATAAAACCGCTTCATTAAGACCTCTAAGCATCATAATCTGAATCATCTGGGGCCTGTATCATAAGTGGGTTAGCTGGATAACTGCGCTGAGTAGAAACCGGAACAGTGTGTATGCCTCATAATATGTTCCATATTCGGGATGTTTCCGGATTTTACTCAGCGCAGTTATCCAGCGAACCCACTTAGCCTGTTTCGTCATACATGTTTATGTACAGAGGCAGTCATGCAGGCATTTCAGGTGTGTTTATGTACAGAGGCAGTCATGCAGGCATTCCAGGTGTGTTTATGTACAGAGGCAGTCATGCAGGCATTTCAGGTGTGTTTATGTACAGAGGCAGTCATGCAGGCATTCCAGGTGTGTTTATGTACAGAGGCAGTCATGCAGGCATTTCAGGTGTGTTTATGTACAGAGGCAGTCATGTAGGCATTTCAGGTGTGTTTATGTACAGAGGCAGTCATTCCAGGTGTGTTTATGTACAGAGGCAGTCATGCAGGCATTCCAGGTGTGTTTATGTACAGAGGCAGTCATGCAGGCATTTCAGGTGTGTTTATGTACAGAGGCAGTCATGCAGGCATTTCAGGTGTGTTTATGCACAGAGGCAGTCATTCCAGGTGTGTTTATGTACAGAGGCAGTCATGCAGGCATTCCAGGTGTGTTTATGTACAGAGGCAGTCATGCAGGCATTCCAGGTGTGTTTATGTACAGAGGCAGTCATGCAGGCATTGCAGGTGTGTTTATGTACAGAGGCAGTCATGCAGGCATTTCAGGTGTGTTTATGTACAGAGGCAGTCATGCAGGCATTCCAGGTGTGTTTATGTACAGAGGCAGTCATGCAGGTATTTCAGGTGTGTTTATGTACAGAGGCAGTCATGCAGGCATTTCAGGTGTGTTTATGTACAGAGGCAGTCATGCAGGCATTTCAGGTGTGTTTATGTACAGAGGCAGTTGTGCAGGCATTTCAGGTGTGTTTATGTACAGAGGCTGTCATGCAGGCATTCCAGGTGTGTTTATGTACAGAGGCAGTCATGCAGGCATTTCAGGTGTGTTTATGTACAGAGGCAGTCATGCAGGCATTTCAGGTGTGTTTATGTACAGAGGCAGTCATGCAGGCATTTCAGGTGTGTTTATGTACAGAGGCAGTCATGCAGGCATTTCAGGTGTGTTTATGTACAGAGGCATTCATGCAGGCATTTCAGGTGTGTTTATGTACAGAGGCAGTCATGCAGGCATTTCAGGTGTTTACGTACAGAGGCATTCATGCAGGCATTTCAGGTGTGTTTATGTACAGAGGCAGTCATGCAGGCATTTCAGGTGTGTTTATGTACAGAGGCAGTCATGCAGGCAATTCTGCTGTGTTCAAATCTTGTTTCTAAGCTCAATGTGAAGATAGGATTTTACTTTAGAAATAGATTGTGCTTCTCCTTTAAAGTTAGGAAATATCTTGTGTCAGCAACCTTCTTGCCTCTGATAGATTATTGTGACTTGGTGTATCTGAACGCATCTGCCCAATGTCTGCAGATGCTAGACACTGTATACCATTGTGCCTTACGTTTTATCACTGGTTGTAAATATCTTACCATTGTACTTTGTATGCAAAAGCTGAGTGTCCAACTCTGTATGTATGCAGGCGTACCCACTGGTTGAGCTTAATTTACAAAACTTTCCTTGGATTGGTTCTTAGAATGTGGCAGTATTGGACATTGTCCTTGTGCTTAACCGTGACATTATGCAATCCTGAAACTGACTTTTAACAGGATAATTTGTGTCAATTGTTTTGTATTTGTATGAATGTTTATTGATCTTTGTTTTATGCTGCCCTCTTGACCAGGTCTCTCTTGTAAAAGAGATCAGATCAAAAACGTCTACGACGTAAAAAAAGCCAGGTTACTCACGCATAGCCTACAGAGCGCTGTCTATAAGTTCTTAATTCCAACTTGCAAAAACTAGGCCTGCCTTTTAAAGTCTTGATATGAAAATGTGGCCAAGTTACAACTAAAAATATTGCCTATCATAGCTCACACCAAATAAACTAGCTCTATTCCAAAGCAATGTTATCCAAACTTTCCTAAATTATTTAATGCAACTTGGCCCTGTGTTTCTTCATCTTTGCACGTGAAGAGATTGTGCCTCATGGAACAACATATGATTTCAATGAATGTTTCCAACAGTTGCTGAATAATTACACTCCAGAAAGGATATGGTTGTACTTTGTTGGCAAGTTTACTTTAGAAAATGTACAGGTTTTAAAATGTTAACTGCTGCTACAGAATTCTTTACAATTCACAAACAGACATTTATATGAAGAAACATCATGTACAATAGAGAAAGGGGTGATGAATAAATAAATGCAGATAAAAATGAGTAATATTTTTACCTAGAAAATAGCGTACATATAGCATTTTTACAAACGTATCCAGACATGTTTGTGGGTCAGATGGTGGCAAATAAGTAATAGTACCAATAGTATTAATGATTAATGATTAATTTGCAAACAGAATTTTGTGAACACAAGGATATCTATGCTCTGTAGGACCACACAGGTTTTGATAGAAATCCAAACAAATAAATCAAAAATACATAATAATAATAATAATAATACATTTTATTCATTCTGTGCTTTTCATAGACCCAAAGCAGTGGATGCAGACAATTGTTCAAACATGCCCTATAGTGTAGTAATTGTTCTGTTTAATTTCTAAATGCAACACATCTGAATCAGAGTATTTCCACTATAAATTATTTTCATTTTGCAGTTTGATGTGGCACATACAGTTTCATTGACCACATTCTCTTGAGATGGTAAGATGAAGAAACACAGGGCCAAGTTGCATTAAATAATTTAGGAAAGTTTGGATGGCACTGCTTTGGAATAGAGCTAGTTTATTTAGTGTGAGCTACGATCGGCAATATTGTTAGTTGTAACTTGGCCACATTTTGATGTCAAGACTTTTAAAGGCAGGCCTAGTTTTTGCAAGTTGGAATTAAGAACTTATGGACAGCGCTAGGTAGGCTATGCGTGAGTAACTTGGCTTTTTTTTAACGTCGTAGACGTTTTTGATCTGATATCACTTATTTTTTATAGCTAACTAATGATGAATAATGCATGAAGATAAACACGGAGAGAGACATGCATTCCGGTAGTGTAGAACGTTACCTGTGGGAAATGTTTTGGTACTGGACAGCTAGGTTTAGTTTAGTTTTCTGTAGTGCAATGAATGTAGGCTATAATGCATGTTGATTCGCTTCGTAGTAGCCTAGCTTGTTTCTGCTTCCTGACGAGAAGCAGGAAGTAACGTTGGCGAACAAGCTTAATTGGACAACGCATATTTCCCAGGAATCTTAGCCAGAAAGAAAACAATAGATACTACTAAGAAAGTACATACCAGAGATTATTCTTCTTCTTATTATTATAATAATTAAAAGTGTTTGCAGTAAGCTACATTATCAGCAGAGTAGCGTAGACTAGAGCCACATTCGGAGGCTATAGTTTTTTCTAACCATGAATCAGATATGTTTGGGGAATTAGCGGTTTATAAATCCGATCTCTTAAAGGTTTGCAGCTTAAAAGAGGCTATCATCAATTCTTAATGTAGGCTATTATCGTAGATTCTTAATTTTCCTAGTAGTTAATTTTATGGTGACCTTGTGTTATGTGTGAAAAGGATAAAGTGAAGCGGAAGAGGAAGGAGAAAAACGGCGGATGTTGTGTGGATGTGTGAAGTTGTATCTGAATGCTGTGTGGTTACATGAGGTCAGAACATACAGAAGTTATTGTTTTTAAGGGCTGAGAGTTTGTGGTCATTGTGGTTACTTCTGTAGGAAACCCTGAAAAGTGCCAAACTCTCGGTGCTGTATAGGTATGGGGCATGCCCCACCAAGCCGTAACTTGGCGGATGGCATACCTGCCATCCCAATTTTAATCTCAATGAGACTACCTGGTTAAAAAAAAAGAAAAAAAGAAAAGATGTCTTGCAAAGATGGCCACTATTTCAGAGATGATGTCATGCAGGGCTGGACTGGAACAAAAAAATCGGCCCTGGCATTTTTGGCCCAGACCGGCCCACCACAATCGGTCGGACACCACCCACCAGTACACCATCCTTGCAGTCCCCTTAAATAGCGTACCTACTGTACTATTCCCCGAAACCACTACAAAGCTGAGTAGTAAGTGCCGCGGACTCAAAATACAAGCCTGTTTTGCTCTAATGTTTACAAACAATACAAATGTAAACTAACCTTTTAAAGTACATCTAAAACTCATTTTTAGCTCTTACAAACTAATATTCCTTGTATCAAGAGCTCTGTCAGAGCTAAAAGATACTTTAAGATGTGTACCTTTAACATGATTATACATTCAGGTCCAGAATTGTTGGAATTCCCTGACAAAGATGTGCTAAAAGCTGTACAATGTAAACAATACCATACTGGTAATGAGCAAATAGTTGTTTATTCAATTAATACATGGAGCTGTTCCATCTTATTTCATTTGATACTAACTTCAGTTCATACAGATTTCAAGTATCCAAATATTGATTATGAATATTGCATAAGGTTTACACAGTTAATAGATCACCTTTTTGTTTTATATTAATGTTCAGAGAAGAGTAAGAGTTAGATCTTTGTATGTGATAGGGCAATTAAATCAATGGTGTGCTTATTTGTTTTGGGAGTTTGACCTACCGTTCATGCGCCTACCAATGCACAATGCTCAATGCACAGCAGCACCAAACAATTTGAACTTACAGTAGGTGGAGAGCTACCCCACAGATAGTAACAACAGTAATCCATACCATATATATCCTAATAGTTACCACCATACAGGCGCGGAGCTAGGGGGTGGCTTCCGTGGCTTAAGCCACGAATGTTTTCTTAAAAGCCCCTAATCCTAATTTATTTATTTATTTATTTATTTTTAATAAAAAAATTTAAAAAAAGCCCCTAATCCTGAATCTCCCCATATCCTGATTTTTTTATTTTTTTTTTCCTATCCTGAACTTTCCCAAAGATAATAAAAAATATAACTGTCATTCTCAGTCAGATTACACACATTACGTCGCCAATCTGTCACTCGGATTCTGTGTGCGTGCCTGTAAACGCGGCGGGAGGAGTCAAGGCAACAGCAACAGCAGAGCACCGAGACGAGAGCAGCACTCCACACTCTCCACGTTACTGTAAAGTGAGACCTTGGCGTGAACCTAACCTAACATGGACATACGAGCATTTTTCAAGAAGAAACCATCCACAGGAGAACGTCGGACAGATGTTCCAGGTTTGTGAAAACAAAGCCTTAGCTAGCTAGCTTGCAGCTAACGTTAGTAGTGCTAGCTAGCTACCCAGCACAGCACTATTAAGGGCGTTTCAGACGGGGAGCGATTGACGCGTGCGTACCCGCTTTGGCCCGCGGGGTCTCACTACGCTCCTCATGTGAACGGACAGACAGACAAGCGTTCCGCGAGGCGCTCTACGCTTGGTAACCATGGAAACAGCTCTGTGTACCTGTGCACTACTCTATTCCTGCCGTTAACGTCTGTATTTTCTTTAGTCTATAGCAACATATTAATATATCTATATATCATATATCTTCTAGAAATATTGAAAGTCTATAATCCAAAAGGTAACAACTAATAATTTTCAAATTAGTTCAGTTAGTAAGTTTACTTAAGGCCGGTATACACTGTGCGATTTCTGCCGTCCTTCACGATTGTTGCATGTGCGATGCAGCCACGATAATCTATTGTCTTCGTTGTAGTAGTGTTGCACGGTACACCGAAACTTCGGTACTTTTTCGATACTTAAAAAAAAAAACGGTTCGGTATTAGAATTTTCCGATGTTCGGTACTTTAAAAAAAAAAATTATATTATTCTTTTTTTTAATATAATCTTTTTTTTCTTTTTCTTTTATGTAGCTGCAATATTTCCCTTACTGCAGAATGCTGGAATGATCAAAATAGCATCTGGAAAAACCCTTGCCAAAACAGCTTCGGTTTCCCGTTAGGCCTAATAAAATTTTCAATGGCAGCGCTGATATTATGAGGGTGTAATTATAGTTTCCGCCTCTACGCAAAATGGCGCACTTTCGTCCGTTTCGCTATCTGACCAGAACTCTTACATTTTAGTGTAGAGTAAAAGCTAATACTGCAGAGGCAGGAGTTTGATTCTGCCTGTTTTTAAGGACTGATTATGGATCAGCACTATAGAGGAGTCTCAAAAGCAGCTCTACAGTGCTGCAAAGATAGCTGATCCAGAAACAGTCCTTAAAAACCGGTAGAAACAAACTCCTTGTCCTGGGTTTAAGTTGTATAGTTCTGAATATCATTTGTGAAGCTAAGGGGGGTTTATTGTATATAAGTTCTGTTTTAAGTTTATTAATATTATAAATAACTAATATTTATTTACCATACGCCTTTGTGAGCAAATGTTATTTTAGCTCAGAATGGAGAAATGCACCACTTTGTTACCAACACCTTCCCCATGTGTGCGACGACTCTCCGTACCCCCGACCTGCGCGATGATACTACCTCGGCCCCGCACGCGCGTTTGATGACACCGTGTACGCGCAACAACACTGGTAGTTTCGAGGGGCCTACCACCCGGCCTGAAAAAAAATCTAGGGGAAACACTGTACTGTATGTGACTATTCTGAAATAAATGTATTCTGTAGCAAATTTCTGAATGATACAGCTTCTTCTTCAGTTCGAACTTAAAACCATGGATGTGCAGGGAATATTTTTTTAGATATTGACATTTAAATAAAACTAGTAGAAAGGAGGAGGAAATTGCCTCTGAAGGGCCAAAGTAAATAGGGTTAAGGTCATTTCAGTAGAGGTACCGAGTATCGAATCAGTATCGTTTCAGTTTCAAGTACCGTTTCAGTATCGAGTATCATGATACTAAACCTGGTATCGGTATCGAAGTCAAAATTTTGGTATCGTGACAACACTACGTTGTAGTCAGTGTGCGTGTGCAATAAGATCCAAAGCGTTCTATAATAAGTTCAGAGATTCTATCCTACGATTTGGCTAAAGTAGCCTCCGTCATCTGACGTGATCAAATACGCACTCCAACAGACAGTCTATAAAAGTTTACAAACTGTAAATCAATGGTTTGCATGGGAACACTCCTACAACAATGTTGACCCCATACAGAATAATCAAACACCGTCTGTCTTTTCTGTACAACAAACACAATCTATAGCAGGCTAGTCTATAAACCAGTACATAGGCCTATAGGCTATGCGATCTGGCTCCTAATATGACCAGACAAAGTTGCGAGACGCTCAACGAAAAAGTCATTTAGAAAATTAGAAAAGCAAAATGGCAAACGGATCGGAATCCAATTGACCTCCAGTGGAGAGGCAAGGAAAATTAACGTTAAAATTCAGCACGCACACAGATTATACGATACGAGATTATAGGCTATATATGGCCTAACTTTCAACAGCCACTTGAAGTTGAACGCACAACTACACACAAAAGGTGGGCACAGAAATCATTTTTAAAAATATAAACACAACTTAGGCCTACCTTTGATGGATTTGAATTGGCGTGTGAAAGTTTTCTATATGACAATAGGGCAGGGCTTGGTGTTGAAAAGGCTATGGTTATAATGTCATCATTGTCCAAAGATAATATTTCTATAAAGTTCCCTTTGTCAATAACCTCATCCGTTTCCCTGTGCCCGTGGAGTGGAATATCCTGCTTTGCACATGTTATTAACGTTACGATGTAATACTTTCATGCAGTTTCTCTATGAATGGAAATGTTGAATGCAAGACGGCGTTTCACCGACATTTCAGCACAAAAATGTACACAGGGAAAACTGCGCTGACTTAGCAAGTGCTACACGATGCTGTTTGCTGTTCTCGTGTTTTGAACAAGCCTGCCTAAAATACTTCCACAAACTCTCTATGCACCGCCGGAAAGTGTCTACAGACTTTACAGTAGCCTAGCCTTACGCTGCATCCCTACTAGCTTTACTGTAGGCTAAGCTACTTCACCTCCCCTGGTATTATCTTGCGCGCAAGCTCCGCGGTTTCGCAAAGCTCGGCGGCCCGAGTCTGATCCAAGCTGCTTGTGAATCTCCCACAAGCGTCGTTTAAAAAAAGAAAGAAAAAAAAAAATGTTTTTTTTTTTTAAATTAGGTGATTGATAGGCTGTTTGTTTAGCCATGTTAGCTACGCCAATGAAAACTATCTTGTAGCTAACTTACTTGCAGTAGGGACTGTATTGACGGCGTATAAACCTCTGGCACAAATGAATTGTAAGAGTCACTGATAGCTAAATGATAATCAGTTGCATCACATTCACAAAACTTTATTTTTTCAGGAGTTTTTTGGGGGAATTAATATAGGCTAAGAATATGGCAACATTGCACGCAGCTAGCCGAGCATTCATTCACTTGTTTGTTCATCCAAGATGGGCTGGGGCGAAATTTACTGAAGTGAGAGATGTGCTTCAAAGGAAACATTCTTCCTTTCTTTGCTTTCGTTAAGGATATTACATTGGTAATTTTCTCAACTTGGTTTAAGGCTGTTTATTTGGGACGCGAAATGGTTTGAGAGCGGTTGCAAACCGGTAACGTTATAGAGAAAACAAAGGAGTTTGTCTCTTACGTCATGCGTTGCTGTTCTCCTATTGGTTGTCCATGAAACTTCTACAGTCTGTGGTCGTAGCAGCGGTCACACTGCAAGATTTTGGCCCGAAATTTCTGACACTGTCAGTCTTCCGTCGTAGGCTAAGATTCACAAAATCGGCCGTCGGAGAGTATGTCACACTGAGCGATCTAAGACGGGCGATTTCAGCCACGACGAAAGATTCTTCTACGATTCGCAAATTTTGTCTGGGACTAAAAAAAAATCGTGGCAGAAATCGCACAGTGTATACCGGCCTTTAGTGAGTTGAGTTTAGTTTAGTTTGCTAGCTAGTTTGAAATGAAATGAAAAATACTGATTGCAGTAGTCATACAATGCAGTAAAATTAACTAAAACATATGCCATGTTCCAAGTATAATAACTACCCATCACCTAAAAATCAGCGCGCGCACGCACCCTGGCACTCCTGGGCTTGTCTGGGCTTAGCCCCTTATCTTGTCCTATCGTAGCTCCGCCCCTGCCACCATACCTGGCTGAAAATAAACATATAGGACAACTTTGTTGCCTGTTGTTGGAAATGAAGTTTTTTTCCCCCCTGTAGGCTAATGCATAAGCAGGCATATATTTTAGCACAGTAGAGCTACAGGTATTGTATATTATATAGCCTTTTCGCGTATCTTTATCAAGGGAACCCTTAGCCTAATAATTTTAAGATTATGATGATACGATATGGACCTAGGTCACTCACAGCAACGTGGGCTTAGCCAACGCGATGCTGACAAAATAATGTTAGCTAGTTAACGTTAGAATAGTCAGCCGAAGTTGCGACTGCATGAGGGAACTGTGCTAGCTACAAAAACAATGCCAATAGCTTATGCTGCGCTTTGACATTGACTGACGATCAGCAGTAGGTGACAGTCTCACTTTATCATAGCGTTACAATTATGCTATCTTATCTTATTATCATCAACATTAATTTAATTAATCATCATCATCGTCATCATGGCATGGCACACACACACTACCTCCCTGCGAGTGCGTTAATCATGAAGCTACCATGCTTACCGCTTCAACTACACTCTCCTCCTGCTCCTGCTCACTCTGTCCCTCGGCCCTGTCACGCTCACTCTGGCTGCGTCCCAATCCAGTTTTTGCTCCACTCTCGTAAACTTCACTTGCAAACTTCACTTGGGGAATCCCTTTTGAGACCAGGATGTACCCTCGGTCTCCATTTTAAGTGTGAGTCCAATCCGTTAGAAAGCTAAGGCTGCGTCCCAAGCCAGTTTTTGCTCCACCCTCGTAAACTTCACTTGCAAACTTCACTTGGGGGAATCCCTTTTGAGACCAGGATGTACCCTCGGTCTCCATTTTAAGTGTGAGTCCAATCCGTTAGAAAGCCAAGTGAAGTTTGTGACATAGCCCCTCCACCCTCAACTTTTCTCAAGGGAACGAGTCTGCAAAAGAGTAGACTCTGCAAGTACCCACAATTCACATCGAACGTTAATTAATCACGTTAATGTTTACCGCGGTATTATACATTAAAAGCGCATACAGAATGGAAAAGACGTTGTATAGGCTAATAAATACAAGTTAATCAAGTAGTATTTTGCTATTTTGTATTTCATGGTTTAGCAAATTGCTTTATGCAGCAACAGTGTAGCGTACTGTGTGATGTAGGCTACCAGGTTCTCTATCTTAATCTTGCTTTTTAATTGATTATTAGGCTACTGGTGTCTAAATATTTTTCCGTAGCCTATAATTTCCCAGATAGCCAAACAATTTAATTTCGCAATAACCAAGACGAATAGGTAAATAAACTTGTACAGCATTTTACTAGGCTTTATCCACATTTGTGCTGACGCAAAATGCGTTAATTGACTATGTCATGCGAAGTGATCAATGAACAGCACATATTTAGGTAAATTCGTTTTTCTAGCTTGAAAGCATGCATTGTGCTAAACGCTGGTTCCAGCAAATGAATTTTTCTTTCTTAAGAGGTATGCTTTCTAATGTATAGGCTAAATCGTTTTGACCAAATCGAAAGTCTTAAATTACATTCTTTAACGTGATGAGGAAAAACGCAATGCTAACGTGCAACTCACAGAAAACGCTGGGATTTTTTGCCAGTTAATTATTCAGAATTATTGCCACCCTTATTAAACAATCTCACGTTAGTAATCTATTTGTCATTGTCATTTGTTAATCATTAGCCTATATATAATTGATTCAGGGACTTTGTTTGATTGACATAAGCAAGCAAAATGAACGGAAACAGGTTGAGAATATGTTCGGTTTAAATGCTTTATTCCAGCACACGGACTGTCCTACATATTTAAATGCTACACGATTTTATGACATAAAGAAATATGCTTGCCCACAAAACTTGCTGTATTTATTGATATTTGTTATTCAGTAAATCAATTGCTTGACTGATAATTAATGTAAACAGGTTGAGAGTTTCATCCGTTTAAATTTAGTCTACGGTGACAGGCGTTTTACATGATCCGAGATCCCACGATATGCCACTGTGCAGCAGCACGGTTACTTCCGAGTATAGATGGGGGTGAAGTGCGTCTCAATTCAAATAACCCGCTCCGCCCTCGCTCCCTCCCACTCGCTAAACGCAAGTGTATACTCCTGTTTTATTGGTATGTGCGTCACATCCTCCCAAGTGAAGTTTACGAGGGCGGAGCAAAAACTGGATTGGGACGCAGCCTAAAAGTGAAGTTTGTGACATAGCCCCTCCACCCTCAACTTTTCTCAAGGGAACGAGTCTGCAAAAGAGCAGACTCTGCAAGCTCATATTACCCACAATTGACATCGACCGTCCTGTTCAGTGATAATCACGTTAATGTTTATCGCGGTATTACATTAAAAGCGCATACAGAATGGAAAAGACGGTGTATAGGCTAATAAATACAGGTTAATCAAGTAGTAGTTTGTTATTTTGTATTTCATGGTTTAGCAAATTACTTTATGCAGCAACAGGGTAGCATAGCCTACTGTGGGATGTAGGCTATCAGGTTCTCTAGCTTAATCTGGCTTTTAAACTGATTATTAGGCTACTCGTGTCTCAATATTTTTCCGTAGCCTATAATTTGCCAGATAGCCAAACAATTGAATTTCTCAATAACCAAAACTAATAGGTAAATAAACTTGTACAGAATTTTACTAGGCTATATCCACATTCGTGCGGACGCAAAATGCGTTAATTGACTATGTCATGCGAAGTGATCAATGAACAGCACATATTTTGGTAAATTCGTTTTTCTAGCTTGAAAGCATGCATTGCGGTAAATGCTGGTTCCAGCAATTTAAGAGGTTTTTCTTTCTTAAGAGGCATGCTTTCGGTTTAAATAGTTTTGTCTAAATCGAAAGTCTAAAATGAATGACATTCTTTAACGTGATGAGGAAAAACGCAATGCTAATTGCAACTCACAGAAAATGTTGGGATTTTTTGCCAGTTAATTATTCAGAATTATTGCCACCCTTATTAAACAATCTCACGTTACTAATATCTTTGTCATTGTCATTTGTTAATCATTGGCATATATATATATATATATAATTGATTCAGGGACTTTGACATAAGCAAGCAAAATGACCGGAAACAGGCTGAGAATATGTTCGGGTTAAATGCTTTATTCCAGCGCACGGGCTGTCCTACATATTTAAAAGCTAGGCTAGACGATTTTATGACAAAGAAATATGCTTGCCCAAAAAACTTGCTGTATTTATTGATATTTGTTATTCAGTAAATCAATTGTTTGACTGATAATGTAAACGGGTTGAGTGTTTCATCCGTTTAAAGGTAGGCTACGGTGACAGACGTTTTACATGATCCGAGATCCCACGATACGGTGCAGCAGCATGGTTGACTTCGGAGTATAGATGTGGTGAAGTGCATCTCAATTCAAATAACCCGCTCCGCCCTCGTTCCCTCCCACTCGCTAAACGCAAGTGTATACTCCTGTTTTATTGGTATGTGCGTCACATCCTCCCAAGTGAAGTTTGCAAGTGAAGTTTATGAGGGTGGAGCAAAAACTGGATTGGGACACAGCCTCTGTCCCTCCTCAGCTCCCCTGTCACACACCTGCTCCTCTGCCTGGCAGTGGCCATGGCCAGCCACCTCTCCTGTTATGTTCTGAGAAGGACCCAAACGCAGACCACAGGTAGCAGGCAAAAATGTAGTTTATTTACAGCCCAAGATCAGTAGCCAGGTAATCAGAGTAGAGACGGTACAAAATCTAAATCCAAAAGAGTAGTCAAAAATAAACGTAGCAAGAAATCCAAAAACCACAGCAAACAAAACAGAAGGAAAAGGCAGGCTCGATGTCGTACTGAAGGGTTGTCTCAGGTATCTCAAATAACACAGGCTTACACAAAATCGGCACAGTGAATTGATCAACGTTCTAACAGAGAATGCAAGTGGAAGGCAGACTATATACACCAGGGAGGTAATGACACGAACGGGATCAAGTGTGGGTGGGAGGAGTAAGGAGCTAGACACAGGTGAACACAATAGGAAACAATGATTCAATAACGAGGGGGAACAGAAGACATGGACTGGAATACACGCAAACACATAAACCACTTTCACACATGCAGGCTTATCCGTAAATTTTCCGGAACATTGCCAGATAGGGGTCATGTGTGAATAAGAGCCGAAGTCGAAATTCCGGAATATCCGCGCCGGCAATTTGCCGGCAAAAGACCTAGTGAGGTTTCCATAAAAGTTCCGTATCGATGTGACGTGTGAACAAAGCCAGAACATTACCGGATCAATCACGCATGCCATGGGGTCGCTCCCGTACCCACATTCGTCTCGCCGAGCCCCGAGCCACATGAGACTCGTACAGCCTCCAGCCGCCACAGGCAACGTCTCCAGCTTTGAGCCAAGCTAAAGCGGAGTTGTTCCCGACTTATCCTGATTTTTTTCATTAAGTTTTTGTTTACGAATGGTGTTTCGTGATTGGAACAGATGTATTATTGCCAGCGTTTGCCTCGAAAATGTATAAATAAACAAGAGTAACTGTAGTACAACTGCACACACTGTCACTTCATCACCCGCCATTTTTTCAGTAGTAGGTTAGGTAAACAAACGTATCCTAGCAACATAGGGTAGAGCGTTGGTTGTATGAACGCTACCAATACGGAACATTCCGGAATATTGCTGGATCAACTTTTCCGGTAATGTTCCGTATTGCATGTGTGAAAGAGGCTATAGATAACACATGGCCTGGGATTAGCAGGTAAACGAGTGCACAGCATGAGTGGCGGAGTCTGAAAGTGGATACAGCTGAAGAGAGTTAAGGAATGACAGCTACAGTGCGGGGCAAGAGAGTGATCAGTAATTAAGTGACATTAGTACACAATTCTAAATCTCCTACGTTAGTAAGTGTGACTTGTTAGTTATATATACACATTAATCTATTAGTTATCATTAGTATATAAATACACAGTATTGTTAGTTGGATTAGTATATGTACAATATTAATTAGTTAAGAAGAAAGGAAAATGAGACTTGAAATACAGGGGAAATCGCGCATGTACCGAAATCGCCCTAAATGTGCAATCACGAATACAGGAAGTGGATTCTAGGATAACATGGAAATGTAGACAGACAAGGGAACTGAAGTGGAGTGTCAAATGGGAACGTACCCAGTAATACTAATGAAAACAAACAACCACACGTAAGGAAAATAATAAAGTAACAGAAAATAAACAGAACACAATACACAAACAAAACCATAACATCTCCTCCTTCAAGTTCCACCTGTAGCTGCACAATGTTGGGTAGTACTGTAGTACAATATACAATACAGGACCCACATCACAGTACAGTAAACATAACATATATTGCACGTTTCATGTCCACAGTAATAAATAAATGAATCATAGACACAGTATAGACATAATGGAATTGTCAGAGGGAGTTCAGAGTTCGTATGGCAGTTGGAAGAAGCTGTTTTTAAAACGGGTTGTTTTGGTGTGCAGTGAACAGTAGCGCCTCCCAGAGGGCAACAGCTGGAAAACATGGTGTGCTGGGTGAGTGGGGTCAGAAATTATTTTTCTTGCCCTTTTCACTGTCTGTTTGTGATGAAGTGATTCGATTGATGGGAGGGGGATGCCGATGATTTTGGATGATTTGTTGACAATGCGCTGTAATTTATTCCGGGAGTGAGTGTCCAAACTGCTGTACCAGACTGTTAAGGATGAGGTGAGGATGCTTTCTGTGATGGCTGAATAGAAGCGGAGCAGGAGATGTTTCCTCACTCTGAATTTCTTGAGCTGACGGAGAAAGAATAGTCTTTGCTGGGCTTTTTGAAGATGTGGTCTGTGTTGATCTTCCATTTAAGGATATTGCTTATGTGAGTGCCAAGGAATTTGAATGAGTCAGTGATGGATATGGGTTCACCAGAGATGAGTACAGGGGTTTTGGGGTGTGACTTGCGTCTGAAGTCAATGATGAGTTCTTGAGTTTTTGATGAGTTGAGTAGAAGGTTATTGTCTGTGCACCAGGTAACTGCTTGGTTTATCTGTGCACGGTATTGTGTTTCGTTGTTGTTTAAGATGAGGCCTATGATGGTTGTGTCGTCCGCATATTTGTAGATGTTGACGGAGCTGTAGTGGGATGTGAGATGATTTGTGTAGACAGAGAATAGCCAGGGTGAAAGGACGCAGCCCTGGGGTGCTCCTGTACTGAGGTACAGAGGGTGAGATGTGGTGTTGTTTATCTTTACCTTCTGTTGCCTGTTCCAGAGGAAGCTGCGGATCCAGTGACAGATGCAGGGGTCAATGTTCATGTCCAGTAGTTTATTGAGAAGTTTGACCGGGGTTAATTGTATTGAAGGCAGAGCTGAAGTCTATGAACAGGATGCGGGCAGAGGTGTTAGGGGTCTCCAGGTGTTGCAGCATGTGATGGATAGCTGAATTGACTGTATCCTCCACAGATCTGTTGGCTCTGTAAGCAAACTGATATGGATCCATGAGGGGGGTGGTGCTGGTTTTCAGGTGAGTGAGGATGATGAGCTCAAATGACTTCATGGCCACAGATGTACGGGCAATTGGTCTGTAGTCATTGAGGCAGGAGATATTGTTGGTCTTAGGCACGGGGATGATGGTGGATTCTTTGAAGCAGTGGGGCACTGAACATTGGCAGAGGGAGGCGTTAAAAATGTTGGTGAAAACAGGGGCCAGTTCTGCAGCACAGTGATGGAGCACAGTTGGGCTGATGCTGTCTGGGCCTGCTGCTTTATTTTTTCTCAGTCTCCTGAAAGTGGTCCTCACCTCTTCCTCCTGGATGTAAAATGGGGGGGGGGGGGGGGGGGGTGGAGGAGGAATGGGGAGTGAGGGTGGTGGGACTGGTGACTGTTCAAACCTCCCATAGAAAATGTTGAGTTTGTCCGGGAGCTGATTGTCATTGTCAGGTGTGGGGGGGCTCTTTTTGTAGGTGGTGATGTCCTGAAGTTTTTTCCAGATGATTCTTGTGTCATTGGTTGAAATTTGTTGTTCTAGTTTTGTGGCATAATTGGATTTGGCTTTTCTTATTGCAGACCTTAGTATATATTTGGCAGCCATATAATACTCCTTATTTCCCATTATGTAGGCAAAGTTTTTCTCCTTTCTTAATTTTTGGATTTCTTTGGTGAACCAGGGTTTATTGTTATTGTAGAGCTTCACTGTTTTTGTTGGGATACATAGTTGCTCACAGAAATGAAGAGTCGTGGTAGTCGTGGAGGTCACCAGCTGCACGGAATACATCCCAATCAGTGCTCTCGAAGCAATCTTTCAGCTTCTCGATGGCGTCTGTGGATCAGGACCTGACGGATTTTGAGGATGTCTTGTTGGATTTAAGTTTCTGTTTGTACTTCGGAATAAGCAGCAACATTGCCTGGTCGGACTTCCCCAACGGAGCTCTTGCGAATGCACGGTAAGCCTCTTTCAATGGAGTATAGCAATGATCCAATGTGTTGTTCCCTCTGCTGGGGCAGGTTACTTGTTGATGGTAGCTAGGGAGTTCAGAGGACAGGTCGGTGTGGTTGAAGTCGCCTAACACAATTACTGCTGCATCGGGGTGTGAACATTCCACAGAGAAAATGTAACTGGCTAGTTTGCCTATGGTGGAGTTAGCATTAGCCTCCGGTGGTATGTAAACACCGACCATGATTACCGAGGCAAATTCTCTGGGAAGGTAGGAGGGTCTGCATTTGACAGTGAGGTACTCTAAGTGTGGGGAGCATACATGGCTGAGTGCTGTGGAGTTTGTGCACCAGCGATGGTTGATCATAATTCTTATGCCGCCGCCTTTAGATTTGAACGATAGTTTGGCTGACCTGTCGGCTCGGTAGAGTGTAAATCCTGGGAGCGTTACCGCTTGGTCGGGCACTGTTTGGTCTAGCCAGGTTTCAGTTAAGCAGATGGCAGAGCAATCACTGTAGTCTCTGTTAGATTGGATCAGAAGGAGGAGTTCGTCCATTTTATTCCTGAGGGATCTGACATTAGACAGTAAAAGAGCTGGGAGTGGTGAGCGGTATGGGCGCCTCCTGAACCTGGAGAGGATACCGGTGCGCCTTTTCCGTTTCCTGGTCGTCAGCCACGGCGTTAGGTGGCCAGGTGAGTTGTCAAAAAGCAGTATTTCCTCAGGTAAAAAGGTGGATGGTCCCAGAACTCCATATGAGTTATGTCTGAGGTTTAGTAGCTCCCATCGGGTGTATTGGATTAGACTTGACACTTTACAAACAAATAACGCAGACATAAGTACGAGACACAGGAACACAGCTTGTACTGGGACGAGCCTCACGGCCGCCATGCAAGCAAACAGCCCCTGCAGCAAACATGTCTGTTATTTTTGCACATTTGGCAAAATCCGCCTCTAGATTATTCGTTTTTTGGCCCGCAACTTCTCTGAACCCTCCTTGCGCTTTTGTTTATCCATTTTAACGCCCTCATCCATCCTCAGATTTTTATCTCTGAGCCACCAGCCACAGCATCTGACACGAGAAACAGAGGACAGAGGGGGAGGGGTGGGGCCTAGTAAGAGATGTTATTGGGCCAGCCCAGTGTCAGTATAGAAAATGAACCCATGGGCCACTGTCCCTGCATTATGGGCTGGTCGTTGTAATTTTAATTATATCGGCCCCAAGGTGCGTCGGCCCACCGGGAAAATGCCCGGTATGCCAGATTACCAGTCCAGCGCTGATGTCATGTCAATTAAGCCATTTTGTCCTAAATCTGTCCTTTACTGATGATATCGATTGGGAGGTAGGTTACTTGTTTAAACAGCCATGCAAATTTAAGCCATCTCCTTGTCTTCGGTTTGACTTGTAAGATAACGTAAACTGGCATGTAGTCTTTCAAGGCACCTCATTCACGTTCATAGGAAGCTAACTGCTAGCTGCACATCTTTAAAAGACCTTGAAAAGCTTGCATAGTTACACATTGGATAAATCTCAATATATTTTTAAACATGTTTCTGACTCTACCTCCGATGCCTGCAATACCCTTTTCATTTTCAACATGCCTAAGCTGCCAGCCATAGTTTCTTTTAACTTATTTTACACCTAACCAAGCTGCGCTGGTTAGGGTTAAAATATAGTGCTCATTGTAGTAGACTGTGCGCATAGAATCTGTAGCTAAAAACCGACTCCTGCTCAACAACAAGACTCAGTCTTTAGAAAAAAAAAAGGGGGGGGGGGGCGCATGCTGATGAAATTTTCCATCCTTGGGGAGCACTATGTACATAGTATGGGCAATCTTTTCCTGGTCCTCAGAAATGTGTTTGTTTAGAGGATTATATGGCATGTGGTTTTTTTACCCTAGACATATATAAGGCTACTGTTACACTAGTCACTTCATGGGACTTCTGGAAAGGGAATTCCAACATTCAATCACATCAGGCCAGATTTGAGTTGCGTCCACATTTGACAGTTCAGTGTGACCTCTGTGATCAGATCGCAGTTCGGATTTCATGATCCTGATTCCTGTGTAATATTGAAATATTAACATGAAACACTTCCTGGAAAATGGCATCCGGTGTTCGTGAGCTTGTGCTTCTTTTCATTTTGTTCAGATTGTGTAGTTGAGGTAGGACCCGCACAAGGCGTGCAGTGCACTGATGATGAGACGGCAGCGGAGGTGTGCTATTAATGTGAGCATTGTGCTTCAGGGTGCAACAGCTGTTTCTGTGGAGAGAAGGGTATGGGTCAACAAACATAGCCAGCACTGGTGGAATGATATTGTGCAAGATTTCACTGATTCTGACTGTTCTCAATTTCCGTATGCAAAAGCACACCTTCACCTACATTTGTGAACAGCTGCAGCCTTGTCTTTACCAGGCGTGGTAAAACATGGGCGTGATTATTGCCGTTTTTCCGGTGAATGCTTTTTGAGAGGTCCGATTACGTCCAGTACTACTCCCTCTTTTTTGGTAAGGAATACACCAATTCCACATTATACATTCAAGCCGGAAAAGGTATTTAACACGTTAACACTGAAATGTGGAATATTATACAGAAATATTTTATGCAGTAAATAACACTCTTTGGCTATAGTTACAGTAATCACTTCAATGCGACTTCTATGCGACTTCTAACATCCGATATCGCTAGGCTGCATTAAGTCACAAGTCCGGACATGCACAAATCGGATGTTGTTCATGAAGACTGAAGGAGTCATATAGCCGTCAGTGATGGGCATTCCGGCTCTTTTCAGTGAGTCAGATCATTTGGCTCAGCTCACCAATAAGAGCTGGCTCTTTCGGCTCCCAAACGGCTCTTCATTCAGTAGCATTTCCGGTTTTTCAAAATCGGCCAGTTAGCGATATTTTGACCTATGATTGGTGTTTGTGCACATCTATCACTTAAATTGTTCAGAAGGAATCTTACTCTACCTTCTAATTACCAAAATAACATTATTTTGCATTTTGTTTGTTATAAAAACAATTGAAATATATGTAAAAACAGTAAGAATCTATTACACATGTGCATTGAAAGTAGGGCATTTTTATGTCTTTATGTCATAAAATAGAATATAATATTGCGTCATAACAAAGAAAAATAAATAAATGCATAAAAAAATACATGTGCAAAACTGCAGCATCAGAACAATTAAACTGACCAACAATTAAACTGGTTTTTAAATTATTATTAATGTTATTTTTTTATAGTGGTTTTATTTATTTTTGGCCTAAAAAAATTATTCTCTTTGATTACAGATGGAACTTGAAGGAAAAAAACGAATAAAAGTTCCACCAAGGCCACAAGCACTTGTCTCGTGTTCATTTACAAAACAAATCGGCTCTTCAGATATGCGAGTCGGCTCCCAACCTCCGGCTCAAAGAGCCGACTCGTTCGTGAACGACACACCACTACCGTCAGATATTCGGATGTTCTGGAAATAAATTTTTCATCTTTTGGAGGATAGGCTCAAATGTTTATCCAAACAACCATCAGACCGACGACCAGGTTTAACAAAATACAATTTATTAAATAACAAACACGTCTGGAAAGTGAAAAGTGAAACGAAGTGTAGACAAAGAATGAGGCATATAGAATTCACAGTTCTATTTCTGTATGTGCGCCAGAACACGTGGTGTTCAGAGATCACAAGACGCATCTCAAGGGGAAAATACAAATCTAGCTTTAGCATGAAGCTAACGTGGCCTGAAACAGGGCGTGTATTGTGGCTATAGAAATTTAGCTACATCTAGCTAAATTCCAGGCCCCTATCCGTTTACAGGCACGGGATCCTATATCTAATGGATTAGGTATTAGTACAAAGGGAGATTGCATGCACAGATCTCGATTTAAAAGGGAGGCGGATTGTAAATTAGTGTTAGAGTCAGTTAGAGTAGGCTCTGTAACTTTATCTTATGCGAGGCTAATTGGCTGTCGATAGCCTGCTATGTTAAGTTATAAATTAACGTTACTCTAAATACACACAATGAATACATTCAAGACTGTAATTACATGGACAATAAACATTAAACAAAAGTTTTCCTGAACTATTGCCTGGATGTCTTACTGTACTCGAGTAGCTACACAGGCTGGTTCTGTGGCTTTGATGTGTCCAGAAAGTTGTCTTTTGGCAGCGTCTCTGGATTGGATTGTCCGTTTTCTCCGTTTCCAAGCAGCTGGCTTGGTGAGTGAAACTTTTGAAGAAGATTTTCTGGTCCTTTGTCCTTCGGCAAGTTGTTTCTTGACCTCTTTGCGTTGATGCATGGTAACTTCGTTTTGCACGCTTCTCTGGTTGTCACTTTAAAGCCACGTCGTATGACGGTAACAGCTGTTCGTTAACTTAAATAGACTGACCCTAGTTGTGTATTCAGTCTAGCTTCGCTCGGACACACAGATATGACCGGAGAGAAGGAACGATTCCCTCGGCCTATACGTGTCTATCTCTTGGAACTAACGTCAAGTGAGTATGAGCGTGTGGTAAGAAGGGAAATGCAGTCCAGGGTCACATGAATGCGAGCTGATTTCCAATGGACATGCACTACAAGGGTGTGTGAGTAACACAACCCTTAGCTATAAACAGCTACGCATTCCTGCCTGTGTGCATGCCTGACCAGCCCTGCGTTTCACCTGCACAGATTTAATAATCTCTGTTTTTCCATTGGTTTGTTATGGAAATGGAGTTATACAGCTGATGGAGTTTATAGAGTGAGTCTCTGGTATGTGGGCAGTCAGTTAATAACCAGAGCAACCCATGCCTCTTCAGCCCCGCTGGCACTCTGGAGCCCTTTAAACACTACGGCAAAGTGTGCAGGCTTCGCAAGGCGGAACAGATGGAAGGATATGCCACCCCTGGCCCTTAGGGTGGACAGGTGTAGAACAGCTGGCACCATGCTGATAAAGGTGATTATAAGGTAATTGTCCTAGAGGAAGCAATGTCAGAGAAGACCAATGGCACATTTCGATTTTGACAGCAGGAACAGCTGGAGTAGCCTTTATTGTGCACGATAAGCACGGTGAGGCCATTTAGACGATGCAAAAAGTGAAACCCGCTGTATGTATGGTGTTGTATCTATGTGCGGTGATTTGGATTGATCAGTGAAATGTCTCAATTCATCTTAAGAGCAGGTCTGGGTGGTCACTGGCCAGTATTCATGGTTTTGATCTGTTCCTGTTGTTTGTATTATCGTGCTACAGTTGTGGGTTTTTCTGCAGGGAGCTGCCTGTATCTCATGCATGTAGAAGGATGATACACAAACTGGAAGTCCCTCGTTTCCTGATTATGTGCCAAGCTGTTTTCTGATTAAAGTCAAATAATTCAACTCAGCTGACTCCGAACCAGGAATCTATTTTCTTTTTCTCCTTCTCTTGATGAATAAATGACAGGGCAGAACATTTTCAGCATATTAGTAATGCTTTAAATTTATCCTTTTCACTGTATTGAAAATTGAAAATGACTGTGTGTCTTCAGTAGGGTGAGGCCTCTGCTTTCCCTCTGAGCAGACAGTATCTGGTATCACATTTCCAAAGGGACAGCACAGTCCTTTAAAGCAGCATGACAATACCCCCGTCCCCCGCAGAGAAGAAAATTTTATACAGGCTGAAACAATAATGTTTTATTTCTGACTAATATTCTTAGAGACACAATTTGGGAGAGACAAACACTTAGGGCCCGATTTTCGCTATCGAGACGCAATTGTCAAACTCCAGAAGTAGGCTAACTCATGGTGGTGGTGCTGAATTAAGGTGTGTCCAACTAAATTTTGATAATTGCCTGGCTAGCGACTGTAGTGCGCCTACAGTACACTTGTGGAAGAGTTTGGATCAAGGGGAATAAATGACCCGTGGGTCTAGTGGAAGTTTGGTTTCATTATGGCCAATCAGATCAGCCGCTTTCTCTCTCTTTAATACATAGCATCAAGACCACAGTAACTTGCATAGTGTCTCATAAGAGCTGTGGTGTTTGTTAGTTGTATCTTAGCTGGATATAGAATAGAATAGAATAACATTTATTTTCCTGTGAGGGAACTTCAGTTGTAGTTGCCAGCGACAGAAAAGACAAAGACAGTGGGGCAATTTGGCAAACCCACAAAACACAAATAATAAATAAAGACATTCAATTGAATGCGATGCCTTACATCAAAGTGAAGGCATGAGTGGAGTAAAATGTGATTATGATTAAAATAACTATTATTAATAGTATTATGATCAAAATTATATGAAATTTAATGAACCAATTATGAATTATGATGAAAGATTTTTGAAACACATTTTTTAGATGACTTTTTGAGACTGTGGCCAAGTGAGTGCCACCCCTCGGGTTCAAGAGTCGAAGACAAGAGTTCAATTGGAGATTACTCTGTTTATTCAGGCGTACCGCCTTTCAATCGGCGTTTCACACACAAACACACACACACACACACACACACACACACACACACACACACACACACACACACACACACACACAAGTTTGTCTTCTTTCGTCAAACTCCCAGCAGCCTCCTTTTATGCGCCCAGGCTCACTGTCGAACAATCAAGGCAATTGGTTAATTACACAATCAATAAACAATCATTAATTACCAATTGCGTGATTGCCGACAGTTGTGCCGGCTCCACAAACCACACTAGTTCACTCTCTCTTGCCGGCAGCGCCTAAAACCACGCCCCCCTACCACATACCCCCACCGCCCGACTTAGGCCGGGAAGCTAAACCAATCTCTATTTTGTGACTACTAGGCTATTCCTTCCTCCTCTGCACTTGTATGGAAGACCAAATTTGACTAAATAAAATAAATAAATGCATAAATAAGCAATGAAATGGATAATGAAATACATAAATATTCATTATTTTACGTCTCTTATTTATTTCAGAGAAATATGAATAGGCTATTATAATTGGGATGTCAACAACTACCACTAGGGGGCCACCGTGGATAGGGTAAGCATAATTAACACAGGGTAGCCTAATAATGAACACACACCCATAGTTTTCTTATTCCAGGACATTGCGTTCTGCAGAAATATAACCCAGTTATAATTAGCCTACAAAATGAGCTGGAATTCTTAGAGCAAGTTGCAAGTAGCCTATTTTACGTGTCTTTTTACACGTTTAGATACCTTTGCTTTTCTTACCAACTGGTAGCCTACATTTCAAAGTATGCAATTTTACTGGGGTTAGCCTACTCATAGCTGGGGAAAAATAGCTTCCTTTTCCAGGAGATCAGCTTGACTGAAAATAATGTGATCCACTGTTATAGAATTACATGTGCACCAAGTGTCATGGTTTTTGACTAGTCCTTCCTTTGCGGTTGTTTTCCTCGGTAGCCACGCGAGGGCACTGCCCTTTTAGTGGATGTGTGCTCCGACCCGCCTTTATTGCGGAGCTTCTTTCAGCATCACACCTGTGCGTGGTTACCTTGGAGCTATTTAAGCCCATGTTTCCTTTGTTCTGGGCTTCTATATTATTTCACGTTATTTTGCATTGTTTTGTGTTTCGTATTATTTTTTGCCCTTTGTTTGCTTAGCCGGTATGGTTAGGTCTAGGCTCTGTAGGAGACCTCTTTGCTCCAATGAGTTTAATTGGCGTAATGCGGGACTTGCCTTTGTGTATGTAGCTATTAGGACTCTTCGTCCGTGGTTCTTTTCTGTCTCCGCTTCCTGGTCTTTCCTTTCTTTCTTTGCCTAGACCTGTTGCCTTTTCTGTCTCTCGATCCTCTCTCTGTCTGCTTTCTTCCTTGAAAGCGAAAGTCTTTGTTTGTTTGTGGGTATATTTATATAGTCATTTCTTACTAAGAGACATGGCGTTTATCATACTGAGGCAGGCCTTTATCTATACTGAGAGGCAGGGCATGTATTTTTTACTAGCCTTGCGTTAGTCATTGAGCCGGCAAATGTCCGGAACAGCTGTTCTGTTCGTCCTTCGGGACCCTATAGGGAGACTCGGTGATTTTGTTTGGAACTGTAGTTCTGTTCGCCCTTTGGGTACGTCCCTCCTCACAGGGAGACTGGGCGATTTTGTTCAGACAGTAGTTTGGTTCGCCTTGCGTTAGTCATTGAGCCGGCAAATGTCCGGAACAGCTGTTCTGTTCATCCTTCGGTACCTGTCTCCCTATAGGGAGACTGGGAAATTTTGTTCAGAACTGTAGTTCTGTTCGCTCTTCGGGTACGTCTCTCCTCACAGGGAGACTGGGCGATTTCATTGACATATTGCGTGTGACTGCGAGCCTATAAAAGTAGCTATGGAACGTTAGCTCTCTGTTCCTTTCGCCTTCTCGTTACCTTCCCCCTTATTGAGATGTAGGGCCATTATTTTTCGCATGTCTTGCGTTTGGCACACTGCCGGTAGAGGTTAGGACACGGAGACTGCTTTCTTTTTATTCCTGCAGCAAGCAGTTCTTCTCCGATTAGGGCTAGGGAGTTATTTTCCGCTTGTCGCGTTCTCCCTTTGCTTTGCTCTAATTTATGTTCGTTTGTGTTACCTCTGAGGCAGCCCTTTCTCTCACTTCACGTTAGCATCTCGTTGTTTCACTGTTTAGTATACTGTTTGGGTATTCAGTGTTAGCTCGTTGTGTTTACCGAGCTCAAGATTCGTTGCTCTCGTGTACCGTTCACCCGGTTATTGAGATGTAGGGCCATTAGTGTTCGCATGTCTTGCGTTTGGCACATTGCCGGTAGGTTAGGACATGGAGACCGCTTCCCTTCAATTCCTGCAGCAGGCAGTTCGCTCTGTTTAGAGCTAGGGAGTTATTTTTCGCTTGTCGCGTTCTCCCTTTGATTGGCTCTAGTTTGTTCCTTTGTTTTTTACCTCCGAGGCAGCTCCTTCTCTCATTCCACGTTAGCACCTCGTTGTTCACTGTTTTGTATACTGTTTTGAGTATTCGGTGTTTTTTAGCTCGTTGTGTTTTCCGAGCTCGAGATTCTTTGCTTTCGTGTGACATTCGCCCGGTTATACGGGTCGTTTTTAGTTACGTTCCTTTTTCCTGGTTCCCTTACTATTTCCCTCCAGTCGAGAGTGGGAACTAGGTTATTTGCGTTAGTCATTTATATTTCTCTATATACGGGGTCTCTCCGTCTCAGTGGCTTTCGAGCTTAATGAATCCCCTTGTTGCGATTGGTCCCTCGAACCTCACACGTCAAGCCCCCTTTACACCAAGTCATATAGCTAGGCTATTGCACTGCGACAGGCTGTATATAATGCAATAAAAATTAGCATTATTATTAAAGTTTGGAGCAATAACTGCTCAGTTATTTATGAAATACATTTATATTGGCTATCATATGTCATGCAGTCTAGCATTATTAACCTTCCACTTAGATATTTAATGCATAGCTCTGACAACATTTTGACTCATGTAGGCTACAAAAAGACGTTTTACAAATAGGCTAGCTTTTCTGGGAAATTTGGAAATAAGGTAACCTGTGTTTGTCATAGTCTGCAGGCTTATTTTCCTTTTTACTCGTTCGTCCCCTTTAAGCGCCTTCTGGACGTCTTTTTTCCGTTTCATTGTCTGTGTCGGGTTTTTCTTTTTTTCTCGCTACTCAGTGATTGCACCTGTTCGGCTCTTCCGCTGCCTATTTAAAGTCTGCGTCTTCCTGTTCCGGCGCTTCCATGTTATCTTGTATTTCTGGTTGCCGGTAAGGTATAGGACTTGGGAGACTGTTTTGGCTTATTGCCTCTAATAAGCGAAAGCAGGAAGGTCCCGTAGTAGTTAGTATTTAGGGTAGATCTTGAGATCTCTTTTCCCTGTTACTCTAACTCTCTTTTCCTATTCTTCTCTTTATTTCTCTGTTCTAGTCAGTTCCTCTCGTCAGTCTAGCTCGTCACCACGGAGCTAGAGAGGTTATGCTTTTCCAGCTACCTGTCCGTATCTTTTTCCTTTTCCTACACTCAAGCCTACGAGTGTTGCTCACCATAAGTTTTAGGGTTATTCTCTGTTATTTAGTTTCCTTTTATTTCTCCTCTGTTTTTGGAGGTCTACAAGCCTATCGCTTGTTATTTTTGTTATTTACTCGAAGTTACGAGTTCCTCGTCCTTTTGTCGAGGAGACTTTTACGTTTTCCTATCTCTTCCCTTATATCTCTGTGAGAGGGAGGGACTGTATTCTGTTCTCGTCTTTTGTGTTTTCTCTGTTCCCTTTCCCCTACGGAATATATATTCCGTTTTGTGGTGTCACGTGTTGACACTTTTAGAGACCCCGTCTATCGCCCCTGGTCCTCCATAATATTCTCCGTGTCTCAGGACACAGGAAAACCCTCATAGAGTTATGCAGATATTTCTCATGAATTAAACACGTTATAGGCCTAGCATATTTTATCAGGCGAAGTCTGCATTTGTCAATACACTACCAAAATACACTGAACTTGACCGCCTAATATTGTTTAAGTTTTTATATCTATGGACTGAGCAACCAATGATCATAGCTGAACATGCCCCTTTCATGTTGGCTGACAGGCCGAGTAGTTTTGAAATAAATACGCCATTAAATAAATACGACTTGAAATATAGCTATGTGCCTTGAAATAAATAGGCCTACGCCTTGAAATAAATACCCATTGAAATAAATAAAATGGACAAAAAAATAAATGATGAATATTTTTTTATTTTATTATCTCATTGCTTATTTATTTAATTTAGTCACATTTTGTCTTCCATACGAGTGCACAGGAGGGAGGAATAGCCTAGTAGTCACAAAATAGAGATTGTTTTAGCTATGTGATATCTGTAATACTATGTAAAGGCATTTCTAACTGCCGATTTTAAGAGATTCTTCTTTTTGCGTTGCCGCTTCAGCACACGCCAATAACAGCCTATTTAGCCTGATCTTCCAAGAAAAAAATGCAAGCGTGAGTTTGAGGTTATATGATTACAAAATGGGCATTTGAAGACTAAATAACCATTGGTTTTTTTCAATGCACCTTTTATGGTAGCTGTCTGTTAAACAGGTAAATGATTATATTCAGATTATGTGCTTAGAACAGTAAAGAGGTAAATGATTATATTCAGATTATATCCTTAGACCTGTAAACAGGTAAATGATTATATTCAGATTATGTATTTAGACCTGTAAGCAGGTAGATGATTATATTCAGATTATGTGCTCAGACCTGGAAACAGGTAAATGATTATATTCAGATTGTGTTATTTCACAGCATCGCTGTGGCATTTGTTTCAGTTTGATTTTTTACTCCTCCATAATTTCATTAATGTACTTTTGCTTATTTAGGTTTCTACAGGAAGAACCCTTTTAATTTTTTTTTTTTTAAACTGAATGGTGCGATATATTGCTAGAAGTTTAATTTGAAAATAGTTTGCCTCTGAAATGGATGATTAGGTGGTGATAGCGTATGGGAGACTATAATTCGTCATACAATTATAGTTCTTACTAAGGATTCCAGCTTGGCCATCTCACAGACTTGGGCCCTGATAAGAAACAGTACCGAAAAATGAAAGGAAAAGTGTCTTTTCATAACTCCACTTTGTATTGTTATCAGTTTACAAAACCAAGCTCCAAATGGCAAGTGCTTCAGTGAGTGGTGCATGTTTATGACTCATTATTTTACTTCATTTGAACATTTTTTAATTATTATTTTATTCTTCTCTCCTACAAAACAGCCCTGTACTGGGAGAATGACCATTTTGTAATAGAAAGTGCTTGAACTGGCTAAATGCAATATAATTTTCTGAGTGATGACCACAGGGTGGTCTTTCTATGGTGGTCTTTCCTGTTGGCAGGGAACATGGGTTTTTAATTTGTTATATTTTGTTAAATCGCTTTGTTTGTTGTTTTGCTGCCGGGCATGCAGTTAATGTGCACATCACTTAAATGAACTATACTCTTAGTTGCACATTACTGCACAATGCTGCAGAGCAGATTCCTCTATTTACCAATTAGGGAAACATTAGTGTGAAATCTTTGTCACGATGTAAGACCATGCTGACTGCAGCCTTATCTTACAGCCCCGGAACAGGGTAACTCTGCATTTACATATAAAATGTACATCCTCTACTGGAGGATGTCAGGGAATCTACACACTGGCCGCTCTGAACCAACTTGTCAAATGATATATTTTACAGGGAAGATGAGCTGGCTGCTCTAGTGTTAGTCATAGTGTCGATCTTAGTGCCAGTCATAGTGTCAGTCATAGCGTCAGTTTTAGTGTCAGTCAGTGTCAGTTTTAGTGTCAGTCATAGCATCAGGTTTTGTGTCAGTCATAGCGTCAGGTTTTGTGTCAGTTTTAGTGCTAGTCTTAGTGCCAGTCATAGTGCTAGTCTTAGTGGCAGTCTTAGCGTCAGTCATAGTGTCAGTTTTAGTGCTAGTCAGTGGCAGTCTTAGTGCCAGTATTAGTGTCAGTTTTTGTGTCAGTCTTAGTGCCAATCATAGTGTCAGTCTCTGGCTTGTGGAAACTAAGGGTAAAAAGATTCACATGTTGTCAGGATACCTTAACATGATGTCATATGAGTACTTTCCCTTTGATTGTGTTGAAGGGTCATTTAGCCTCTGTGCAGCAACCATCGGTCTTGGTGAGACAAAAAAAAATCTTAAATCAGATTATATTTTGCCATTGCTTTTATAAGATGTACTTTTAAAAGAAAGAACAAATTGCAGTGTCACAAGTTCTCTGATGTAAGCACAATTTTAGAAATCCTAATGGCTTGCACTAAATGTATCTTTAAAAGCATGTCGTTAGAAGTGGTCATTTTGCTTGGAATGAATATTTAGAATTTTTTCAGCTTTCATTTCATGGCATATTACACTCTCACAATGTTAAATGAGTAAAACTTAACACCGCTAAGGACAAAATGTATATGCCATCAAATTTCTGTGGAGTAACTGACCTTATTGGTATGCATGCACTCTCCACACACTTTTCACACAACCATACTCAGTCATGCTGCATTTTATGGACTGCAAGGGCAAATGGGCAGTTTCCTAAGGCCAATATTTCATCTGGAGTCATTGGTTCCATCCAAGAATGATTTTAGCTTTGGATAATTTGTTAATTCTGCAGTCAAAGTCCAATAAAAGCATTGGCATATGGGGTACTAATGGAGGACCTTAACGTTCAATAAACCTCAAAGCTTCACTGTTACAGATTACCACAAGCACTTACAGTTTGCACATTTACACATCACAACCTGCATTATAAAGGCAAGTCAATTGGAAGACTAACCCAGGGATTCAATGAAATGCAGGAGCCAACTTTAAGTGAATGTGTAATTCAGCTAATGAAAACAATGGCCCTGCATGATGCTCTCACTGTTAGGTTCCTGATGTGTGATGTCACAGCCTGAGGTGCTGCATGCATCTGCGCAGAATCTGAGCCTGTCAGCATGAAAACCTGTTGCACAACCATCAATGCACACCTTGCACTGTTTTTTAATGTTTTTGAAATTGAGGAAAATCATGTTCCCACAGTGCAGTGATGATTGGAAAATCATGTTCCAATAGTGTCATGGTTTATGACCTTTTTCCCTTGCGGTCGTGTTCCTCGGTCACCACACGTGGGCGCTGCTCCGTTAGTGGAGTTTTGGCTCCGTCTAGTTTTTTCGCGCAGAAGTCTCATCAGCATTTACAGGTGTGCGTGTTTTACCGGTGAGCTATTTAAGCCCATGTTCACTTCGTTCTGGGCTTTGATATTGATTGTTTGTTGTTTGTTCTGTGGTGTATTTTTGGCATTATTTGTGCTGTTTTGTGTGCGGTTTATTTTTGCCCTTTTAAAGTTTTAGCCAGTATGATTAGGTCTAGAGTTAAGGAGAACGTTTTGCTCCGTTGTGCTTTTTTTGGAGTTTTGTGGGACTTGCCTTTGTGCGTTGAGCTTTCAGGTTGAATTCCTTTTTTGTGTGCTCGTTTCAGTCTCCGCTTTCTGGTCTTGCCTTTGTTTGTCTGTTGCCTAGATCTCTTGCCCTTTTCTGTCTCTTTCTCCTCTCTCTGTCTGCTTTTATTTTCTGTCAAACTCGTGTTAGTCTTTTAGCCGGTAATGTACGGTGCAGCTGTCCGGTTTCGTCCTTTTTACTTGTGGGACGATTTTGTTCGGAACTGTTGTTCTGTTCGTTCTCCGGATATGTCTCTCCTCATATGGAGCTTGGGCGATTTTGTTGACATGTTTGCGTTTGACTACGAGTCTCTGAAAGTAGCCTTGGAACGTTAAATCTCTGTTCCTGTTCGCCTCGTTACATTCCTCTTTATGGAGAGGTAGGGCGTTTATTTTCTACTAATCTCGCTTTGGTCTTTTACCCGGTAAATGTCCGGTGCAGCCTGTCCTGTCCTGTTCGTTCCTTTCGGTACCTTTCTCCGTACATGGAGTTTTTTGACGATTTTGTTCAGAACTGTTGTTCTGTTTCAGTGTTTGTTTGCTGTGTGTTTTGTTTGTGCCATTGTGCTACTCGCCTGTTCTTATGCGTCTCGTTATCGAGACAGGGCGTTTGTTATTTCTGGCTCTCTTTAGTCACTTAGCTCTTAGAAGTACTTAGAAGTATGGGAGCCCAGTGCTTTGTGCCATTCGTCTTGTTTGGTTCTCTTACTGAGAAACCTGGCGTTTGCGCTTCTACTCATTGGCGCGTGACAGTGAGCTGGTTAGTGGCTTTGGTATGTGTGTTCCATGTCTTGTCTCCCTTCCTTATCTGCGGGGTTTCCCGCCTTAGTGGCCTTAGGGCTTAATGAATCCCCTTGCTGCGTTTGGCTCCTCCTACCTCACATGTCATGCCCACATTACAAATAGTGCAGTGATTATTGGAAAATCATGTTCCCACAGTGCAGTGATTAGAGGAAAATTGTTCCCACAATGCAGTGATTAGAGGAAAATCATGTTCCCACAGTGCAGTGATTACAGGAAAATCATCTTCCCACAGTGCAGTGATTACAGGAAAATCATGTTCCCACAGTGCAGTGATTAGAGCAACATATAGCTCAATGAATGAAAGTATTAAAGTGAGTGGTAATTAAACATTATTCATATGTAATAGTGTCTAGCTTGTCAATAAAATACCAAAAATTGTCTTGAGCATTTTAATTTAGGTGTGTTACACTTTGATAGATTTCCTAAATGTATGGATATAATGCCTGTGAATGGCAAATAAAAATCCAGTTACATCGCTCTTAATCAGCTGACATGCTCTAACCTACCCTCTTCTAGAGGCTTCTAAATGCAGTCTGGAACAGGTTCATAATCCACTCTGTCGCTTTCTGCATTACAGACCTCCTGAATCTGTCTGGATCGCAGCAAAGACATAACTGCATGATCACAGCCTTATTCTCAGTTCTCATTTTCTTCAAATGAGTTTCCTTGTAGCCAGCAGTACCAAGTGATTTCCCTGTCTATGTAATCTTGGATAACATATAATGGTATTAAAAACAGCCAATACTTGGGACTAACAACTGGCTAAGTTCAAATCTAAAATCTACCAGCGAGGAAGAAAAAAATATTAGTTCTCATCCTATTAAATATTAGTTCTCTCCACATTGCAGGTACATTTCCCAGAAGTACAGCAGAAGGTGACAGCATATGAGAGTGTTGTATACGTATCCACCACAGGGGGCGATAGAGCACAGAATGGAGGCTGATGTGGCTGCAGAGGACATTCTCTGTCAGTAAAAGGCCCTTTATTTGTTTTCAGGCATAGCTGCCTGTTAGCAGACGGCAGTGGCGTAAGTTCAGCAAACAGTAGGGTATGGCAAGTAAGCTGGGGGAGGGGGGGGTTATAAAACTCCTTTTAAATAGTGTATTTTGGTGACTTCTAAAGAAAGATTATTCTAAAAATTATCTATCATTAGTTGTAAACTAATCGCGATTAGCATTTAGCTATCTAATATGGTAGAACATACTAAACAATGTATGATTAGCTAGGTTGACAAACATTCTTGAAATGAGCAAAAAACAGGAGTCAATTTGAGACATTAGTATCTGCTCTATGCACTTGCTCGGTTGATAGCATGTAGTCGTAGCTCATTTTTCCTATTCCCTTCTTGCAGCAATACAAAACAATTCCTACATTAGACTAATGTTAATTAATTATAGGATACACTTAAGTTTTTTTTAAACCAGATTTTCAGGACTCACCTGTAAAGTTTTGCTGTCTGCTAGCTAGCTAGCTACCCAGCTAACAAAATTAGGTGCCCAGGACGTCCCCTGAACATCTCAATGTCATCAGGACGTCGCCTTGACATCTTTTTGTAGGGTTTCCTAAACGTTACGTGGACGTCACAAAGAACGTTCCCGGGACGTTCTAGTAACCTCCCCCAGATATTCATTGTGACGTTATATTGTAACCAGTAACAGACGTTGAAGGAACGTCCCTGAATGTTCCATGAATCATAACCGGATAGGAAAGTTGCTTGAACGTCCCCGAAAAATTCAAATTAAATGTCATATTGTAACCTAACAGTGACCTTCCTAGCCCTAGGACTTTATTAACATTCTAGTAATGTTTTTAGGACATCCCTAGGGAATGTCACATCATGACTTTGAGGGGACTAAAATGGGACGTACATGGTTTGCTGGGTAGCTGCTGGTCAACTAACAGCTAGCATTAGCAGGATCGGTTAACGTGCTGGCGAAAGTGATTCGCAGGAACCAAGTGCCAATTCTGAGCGAATGAGCGAAATATTTCAACAGTAGTAGCATAATGGGTAAGCTAGTGTTTTGCCTGACTTTTACTGGGACGGAGGATTGGGAAGGTGCGCTATTTTTGTAAGCTAGTTTTGCATGTCTCTTAGAATGTTTACGTAGCGAACAGGGCTAATTCTTGTTCACTTCTTCACGCCCCATTAGCTATGTAAACATTCTGTGTGACACTCACGAGTCGTGCCTCCCTCTCCAGGCAGAGTAGCGGAACAGCAGAGAAGCGGCACCCGAATCGCCTTTATTGAGAGAAAGGGGGGGACAGAAAACAGAGGCTAGGGTATGGCAAGAGCGATACTCTGCCATACCAAAATGACGCCACTGGCAGGCGGTAAGATGCATGTGCATATTGCTTCACAGGGCACCTTGCATGGCCTTGTCATGTCTATCTGAGGTCACGCAGTGAGGATAGAATGCAGGGCAGTGGCAGACTCTTCTCAGCTCCAGCTTGGTGCCTTCATACAATAACATACCACCTGTTATGTGGTCAGACTTGCATTTCCAACTGCTGTGAGTTTGACCCAGAAAACATGCTCGTAGCACATGGAACTCTCCCTTACACAGAATTCAGAAATAATGATTGTGAAAGTTAAAAAAGAGAGATGCATGGTGGGTAAATTGTGCACCACCTCCACTGTGGTTTTCATCCTCCTCTGAGTCCCTGAAGGAAATAATCCTGTCTTGCATCGTGCTGTGTCCATGTCTTTCCACAGCGGTCGTAGTCTTCGCGTACTTGAGCTAAAGTGACCAGGAGAGGGATGAGGAGTCGTACTGCAGGCTGTGGCAGGGCTTAAATGGCGCAATTTCCCTTCTGCGCCTGCTCAGGCCGTGAGCCGTTAGTCAGATATGAACCCGTACCGCTGGGCCCATATTATTTTTACCACTTACAAGGGCCTTAGATTAACCATCTTTCCTTGATTGACTGCCCAGTTATTTAACTTTACAGCTCCTGAGTGTAAGAAGTATCACCTTTTAAATTGGAGAATCTTACAGCGGCATGGCAGCAGGGGTAAACCACACACCCTCCTATGCAACTTCCATCAAGGCCCATATCCGGCATGGCCCCACTTCCACACTGGAAATTCTATGAATCTAATGACGTAAATTTATAGGGGGACTTGGGCTGGCTCTAGGAGTTTAGGTGACGCCTGATTCTCACTTAAAGAAGGTCACACACGGTCACTCAGACCAGAACCTGCAGGCTTTGCTCTATAAGAGGCCACCGCCACTATCGTTAAACAACCTACCTGCAAGGAGAGGACAGATGATGGCTCTAAAGGTTCAGTAGGTTGTCTATTACTGCCCATTGAGACATAGCCTATATAATGTTTATCAATCCCTCAACCGTTCAGCGATAAATGCAAGTTTTAAAATGGCTGATCTGTTTTGTGAGGTTGAGTAAACTGTTGATATTTGTAATGGAATGAGCCATAAAGCACCTGGTTAGGACAGCTCTCCGTCCCTGGCAGGCAAGTGCTTCATGAAGGCTCGGATTAATTTTTTCAGTCAGGCCTAGTCTGTTGCTATCTGCATACATGTGAAAAATCTGCTTATCGCTATCCCTAATGACATTGGGAGTTTAGTGTGAAGCACTTTTTGAAGAGAAGTGCCTCACTGCTGCAAATTGGATTTTTTTTGCTGCTCTGGTATATAAAAGCAATAACTTAACATTGGGGACTAAAACAAGGGTGATAGAAGTGGCTTTAGCCCTGTCCTTCTTTCAGCTTTATCACAAAATGGCCTGTAATTGCACTTTATAGATTTGTTGATGGATAGATGCCCAAAGTAAAGATCCGTTGATAAGAGCTGCTCTTACAAATCATTCCAAGTTGTATTTTTTTTTATCACTGCAGGGCTATGTTGAATTAATTTTATATTTTCAATTCGGTGGGCATTATTCCCAAAAGCATCTCAGAGGTACATGTCTAGCGGTACTTGGGGATATTTCCTATTGAATTGCCAGAATGACATTGCATTCTATAATGTCAAAGCCATGCTATTCTGCTAGGAGAAATAACAAATAAAAAGTACCTGAATAAGGTATGTGACTGCCTTGGCAACCACAATAGTATCCTCACAATTTTGTGTAAGAACTTACTTGAAAAGGGTACTGTTGGTTACTCATAGGGACTTAATGGATGCACATTCATGTAAAAAAGATGAATAGGTTTTTTTCATCATGGCATCTTCTTTATCTTCAGTTTTGCAGTTGAAAGCATTAGGTTATCTGGCGATAATGTGGATGCTGCTGAATTGCACTCTTCATGAAGTTCTGTGTTTTGCATTTTTATAGGATTAGCTACATTTTCAGGTCCCGTAAATGGCAGAATCTTGTCAGTAATTAATTAACTATTCTTCCTTTATTAACGTAAACCGTGACAAAGGCAGACATGCTTTGAGAACAAAGGGAGAAGTTACCAAATGCCTTAAAGCAGGGGCGTCCAATCTTATCCAAAAACGGCCGCTGTGGGTGCAAGTTCAGCCCAGCACCACGACACCTGATTCTGCTAATGAACTAATCTAGGGCCATGTCTGAATCAGCGCACTTGCCTACTATTGAGTATGCCAGTTGAATATACTTTTTTAAAAGCTGTTAAGTATGCGGCAATTCAGAAAATGGAGTGTTCTTAATATCCCCAGATAAACTTATTTCTGGGTTTTCGCTGATAATAGTATGGAGGATATTTTTTGCATTCTGCACGTCACTAAACAGTATGCAGTAAGCAGTATACAGTATGCTAGTACACAGTAAACAGAACGCAATGGATAGGGCTCTGATTCGGACACAGCCATGGTCTTCAATCAAGGCCTTACAAAGCATGGAGCAAGTGCCTGTGACTCAGTAGGCCTGAGTTAGCCCACAGCTGAAGGATTCGTTTCTCAGTTGCTGTCAAGCCAACAAATACTAACATTCTCTGGGCAAAGAGTGACATCTTAAGACAAATCGTCCTATACAATCATCCTTTATCACTGAAAATCATCTGAAATCCAGAGGCAGTATTGTGCTGTGTTGAGGAAAACCTCAGCGCACAGCCATGACTACCGATTGTTTCCGGAATTGTCTTAAAGAAAGCAGTGGATCATACTGCACTGAAGCCCTATTATTGTTTCAGTGGCAGACGGCCTGGAAAATGTCCTTTTCATAATCAGATTATGCACACTCTAATGTGTTATGTATTTTTAAACATTAATGCATTGTTGCATTGCACAATTAGGGGCATTGATCAATACTTGCCTTGATTTCAGGGGAATCCTTGAGAAAAGGCTTGAGAGAACATTATCTGATGGGCGTGGAGGAAGAATTTCTTAATTTAATAACAGGTAAAGCAGTTTGCTGAGGAATGTCTGAATTTGTTCAAATAACATCTTTGTATGACGTACAGCTTTTTAGTGTAAAAGCCAGGCAGTGATTGGATTGAGATGCATTCTAAATGAATGGTTAATTCTGAGGAAGCAAAACTGTACAAAGTTACTGACTTATTCTCTTTAAGCACTGAATCACTCGACACAGCACATGCTGCTGCATCTTTACCTCATGCTCAAGACCGACATTTTACCAAGAAACATAATAATACAAGTAAATATGTCCAGAAAATCAGTGAGTCCAGACACTTTTTGAGCATAATCAGTTGGCATATGCTGTACATGCAATGCTGAGAAATGAAACATTGCAGATATAATTTTTTTGGCTGCTGTAAATGTTGATAATGCAAAACCGTGAAGGTTATAGGCACTCACTTTTTTTGTTCCTTCAAATAAAGTGTTCGGTTTTATTACAGGACAGAAATTAGCATCTCCAAGTGAATTTGTGTCCATGTAATCACTCCTGGAAGGAAAGCCCTTAAAGATAGGTACTGCGGCTGCCATTGGACATAATTAAGAATAAATCAATAGTGCTTTAAGCGTTAGCACTTTTTCCGGAGCGTAGGCAAACGTAGGCATTGGTCTTCCCGCCCTTCCCCAGCCTCTCCCACGTCTCAGCGCTATCTGCTTTAGACGTGGGACTGCAGCTGCAGCTGAACTTTGGTCAGTAGCTTATAATAGAATGCCTCTGTCCTGTGGCCCACTGGCAGCAGATGGCCAGTCGGGCACTGCTCTTGCCCTGACGCCCATAGATGATGAATGGCTCATCCTTCCAGGTAGGATATCACACATCTTTCCCCTCTCCATCACCCGTCTCGTCTCCAGCCGAGAGGCTAGGTAGCACACGGTCAAAACAAAACACCCAAATTCTACGTGCTAGAAAGTTGTCACTGCATTGACAGGGCTGTGCACCCAACCTGCAGGTTTACCCTGTAAGTGGATACGACTCCAGCAGATATGCACACGGGTCGCATCAGTCCTTGTGAAATACCAATCGAAACCTTCATGAAACGGAAGGCTGGCGTGAGACTTCAGAGTCAGTGGTCTGTTGGCAGAGCTAGGACTGTTGTATCCAATTACTGCTAGTCTGTGATGCTGTTGAACAACCGTTTGATAACCGTGGGGTGGCAGTGAGTGTGTGAACAGGGCGCTGATTGGTGGGTTTGGTAACTGTGGGGTGGCTGTGAGCAGTGGCGTAGCCAGGAATTAATTTTGGGGGGCTTGAGAAAATATAAACATCAACGTGTAACAGTTGATTATAGTCCTTTAGGAGTGGCACATGTGTTTTATTTTGTGTGAATGCATGGCAGTAGGTAAACGTGCAGTTATAGCATAGATATAACTGTGCTGCACTAAATTTACATCTGTGAATAAGCAGTTTGGAACTGTCAGAAAATATTTCGGGGGGGGGGGGGGGGGGGGGGTTTAAACCCAAAATCCCCCCCCCCCCCTCCCCCGGCTACGCCAGTGGCTGTGAGCAGTGAGGATGTGAGCAGTGAGCTGATTGGTTTGTTTGATAACCGTGGGGTGGCAGTGAGCGTTTGAGCAGGGAGCTGATTGGTGCGTTTAGTAACCGCAGGGTGGCAGTGAGCATGTCAGTGCGTGAGCAGGGAGCTGATTGGTGGGTTTGGTAACCGTGGGGAGATTCTTCACAGCTCACTGCAGTAGCTCCAGGATATGTATTTTTTTGGGGGGTTCACGTGAAAATAAAACACCATGGTTTTGTCTGCTTTTCTGTATGCTAGATCTCTGTGAAACACAGTAATTATGTTGCAGTGGCTCCGGGCTATTACCTCGAGTGATCTGCAATGGGAATGCTAAAATGTGATCTGCATGTCTGTTGAATGGCAATGGGAATGCTGAAATGTGATCTGCATGTCTGTTGAATGGCAATGGGAATGCTGAAATGTGTTAGTTGTGTGTTCATTCGTCTCTATCTTTCCCCACGTGAGTTTTTGTTCACAATGCTCACCTCTGCAGCAGTGCGCTCCCGCTCTCAAATCCAGAGCGTCTCAGCATCGTAACGACGCTCACACTGACCTGTACTCAAGCACAGAATGAGAAGTGCAGCAGGCAGACTGTAGAGCTGATAAACAGCTGGGCTGATTAGGAACAGCACAAGCTTATGATGACTTATTAAATCATACGATTCGGCCCGGGACACTGCAAACAAGAATCAGCCCAAGCACAAGAGTGTCACCCGAAGACTGCAAACTGTGAAAGCTATCAGTGCGGGACTGGTGATTTAGCCCCAGAGGACCGGCAAGCACCCCGCATCCAGCGTCCCGCTAACATCCATCAGTCTGAGAGGAGGTGTCTGCGTGTCTCTTCCAAAAATCTGAATCCCACTGGATATAGAGAGCTGTGTGGCTCTTCCATCTGTCAGACTGGATATAGAGAGCTTTCAAGGTCAGCTGACCCTGTATAATTCTTCTTGCTGCTTGATTCTTTAACTCTTTTTATGCCATTTCTGTATCCTAACAGAATCCATCCATCCATTATCTAACCCGCTTATGCCTGGTCAGGGTTGTGGGGGGCATGCATGCATTGGGCGAGAGGCAGGAATACACCCTGGATAGGTCGCCGATCCATCACAGGGCGTCTCCAATTAGCCAAACCTGCATGTCTTTGAACTGTGGGAGGAAACCGGAGTACCCGGAGGAAACCCACACGGACACGGGGAGAACATGCAAACTCCACACAGAAAGGCCCTCGGCCAGGATTCGAACTAGGTACATGTACCTTCTAGCTGTGAGGCAACAGTGCTAACCACTGCACCACCGTGCCGCCCTCCTAACACCATAAAAGTGTAATTAGTACAACACTGTATATTAAAAAATAAAGAAAGCCTTGTGCAGAAACGTGTCTCTATCAAAGAGGTGCTGGTTATGGCAAGATGAAGAAACACAGACAGAGAACTAGTGGGAAAATGTTTTTAATGTCAAGCTCCAATGTTGCCAGTAAAACAATTATTTTTGCATCTGAAGGTCGATCCTTAAACTTTTTTTCATTTGATTTTGCCGGTTGAACATTGGAGCTTGACATTGAAAACATTTTCCTCATAGTTCTCTCTTCTTCCAATACTGTATTACTTGTGTTTTTCAGCAGACATGCTGTGATCTGCACTGGCAATTTAATTCCTAAGAGTTTTTAAGTTAAGAATAAAGACGAGTTAGGCCAGTGGTATTTTCCTTTAGCACTTACATCACATAAATGTCATGTTTCCTCACTCTTTTTAGTTGTATTTTATGCAGATATATGGCTGCAGTCGACCCATTCAGGGAAACAATGTGGGAAAAAAGGACAGGAATTAGAAAATAATGACACCAATCTATCACCACCAAGGCCTTCACAAAGCTACATTTCCCTACAATCCCAACAGCAGAATGTTTTAAAGACACATGCAGTTATGCTGAAAACACTTACTTATTATTTTATTTATTTGTAAAGGAAATTAAGTTGATCTGTAATATCAGAAGTGGCATGCTTATGCTTCATGTTGGGAGTAGAAAAGTGCATTTGGAGTGTGGAGTGATCTACTGGTGTTCATCTAGATTAATCTAAAGTATAATTTCTTATAAGCCAGTAATGTGGAGTCTCTAGCTGTATTGAAGTAACTATCATGTTCATTTTGGAATGGACTGCCAGGGGGTTGTGGAAAATGAAAAGATTGGATTGGGTAGACTGTCTATCAGATTGGCTGCTGACCCGGTCCCGCCCCTTATGCTGGTGTGAGTTGTTATACAGGGGTGAGCCGCTTTTCTATGTCTACATGACTGGAACAACCGCATACTGTGCTCACTATCACATTATTATCACTAATAATATACACCGTTTTTCAAACAACACGAACACACAGTGCATGGTATATTACTCTGATAAGTGTGTTGTCTGATTCAGGAGTGTGTGCTCTGTTTCTTAAGGGACTAACAGCATTTCCATTCACTGAGCACAGAATCAATGAGCAGAAAGGCTATGTTAGCCCAGCGATTTACGTTATTTACGGCATGCACTCCCAACCGGCTGGCCGTCCCTTCCTAAATGAAGGGGAACATTGGGTTACTCACATAAAGAGGAATGGACTGCAGGGCTGCGTCTTTGCTCGCTCCCTCCACGGGTGTCCAACTAGGCTGTCCAACTAGAAAAGAGGCTCTCTCACTGGTCATAGCTTACACCAGTGGAAGGGGTAGGCCCGGCCCTATGGCTAATTTGATAGTGTTGCCTAGCCAACCAGTCATATGACATGAGGTATCCCAACCCTCTTGCAGTCCGTTTCTCTCTCAGGAAACCATAGTTTCACCAGTAACCCATCATCATCATCATCATTTCATGCTTCGTGTTGTAACGTTCTTAGCTCATTCCACACTTGTTGAGCGGGTAGTTATAGGTTTGCATGCTTTTACAATGATTAGTCAGTTTTGGTTTTATTGCTTTGCTAATTAGCCTGGAGTTTTTATAGCAGTGCTGCTTTAGTTCCCATAGCAGTGACATTTATGAATCAGCTGAGCAGCAGAGTAGTAGAGTCCCTTTACGGCTGCAGTGTTAAATTGGCAGTAAGTAGCGTTATTTATATAAAACAGTTGTGCAAGTCTTTTGAAGTACAACAGCAGCTGTAGTGGCAGTCTCAGTCAGACAAAGACTCAGTCAGACTAAGACTAGGGAGTCTATCTATGGGAGTCCATCAAGGAAGGACCTGTGTACCATCATGTAACTGTTGTAATGGTGTATTTCTCACACAATGCATTATGGTTATAGGTTGGCATAAGTCGGTTAACATTACAGGGGTCTATTTACTAAGATCCAAGATAAGGGGAGTTATTTTGCGGGCGCAGCCAAAGAATTTGCATGTGTTATCATATCACACTTTGCGGGTGATCAACTATGAGTCATTATGTAAATTACTCCAGCTGCAAACAGCCATATTTAAATGAGAGATTTTGCATGTTATTAATGGTTAGGTAGCTATAGGCATCTGTTACACTGAACAGGCTGGCGGTTTACTTGCTGTTTCACTGGATGTGTCTTAGTTTCTGCCAGGAGTAAAATATTTGTCAGGACTGAAACTATACTTATGTCGTTAGTGTCACATAAAATCACATTTCCATCCGATGATGGGTTTTATTTTTATAAAGTTTTTATTTGCTTTGTTATTCACTGGTTGTTATAATAGAGGTTGTATTGCTTGTTTTATCCAAACAATAGTTACACTTGTATTCTGTAACATGATTTGCTTCATGATTACAATGTATTTATTCTTACTGTTCATGATGCGTGTACCCACAAATTCTCTTTTTGTGTATTTTGAGTCTTTGCTATCTTACACCCGGCGCAGGGGTCATTATAGTGTCCAGCACTCACGTTGTTTAAATACCAAGTGATCTTGCACCCATAGCAAGTGAACTGGGCAGGTTGGTCTTAAGATGAGGTGTGGCCAGGATTTCTATCTTGAGCCAGCCGAAAGTGCTTGCGCTAACACCACCACAAACCTTGTTGTTTACATTTTATTTTAATGGCGCATATAAGTGTCTACATAGGCGTGTGCACAATGCGCGTACACCCTCCTGTCTGTTACACACAGGGGCACGCACAAGCATGACTAAAAATATCAAGGTTACAATGTGAAATATTATTGTGTAGGCTATATCAAAACATGCATAATAATAAAAGGGTCCATAGGTCAAAGACCACATACCTGTTCCTCAGCGAAGGGGAATGTCGCATTAAATTGCTTTCAGCCCACTCCATATAAACATCCAGGCGACGTGCAATGGTCCGTGTAAGGTTACACATGTAGACTATTCGCAATTATCCTGGATCAAGCTACAGTATATGTCCATTCCTTACTGATTAGATGTATAGACATGCAACATGGCATCATTTACTCACATTAAGTGTTTTTTGTTCATGAGATTCAGTTTGTGGATATCAGTCAAATACTGTAAATGCAGTACAGTTTTCTCTCAAATTGACTGTGTGTGTGTGTGTGTTGGGGGGGAATGAATTTGGTTTTAATGACAAATGTAAGTCACACACTTCTCTTTCAGTTAGGGGAAATACCCAGGAACTGAGTGCAAATCATACTCAGTTTAATTCTTTTGCCAAATGGCTGGTTAAATTATGTATAACTTTTTAATTGGCGGTACTCACAGTGGACCAGGAGGTTTTTTTAAAACTGTAAATGTGGCCTCATTCCAGAGGTCATACTATATTCCACCAGCAGGGGGGGGGGGGGTTCATAGCAGCAGTGCTGTCTAATTATGTCTTCTGCTCCTTCATGGATGACAGAGAAACATATTGTTCTGGAATGAGACTTGTGAAACGGCAGTGGGGTACACCAAATACAGAAAGCCACATTCATGCAAACCAACCTTATGTTCATAAGAATCCACATTATGCTGCTTGAGGAAATTAAGTGCTTTTTAAACACGCAGATACATGGCCCTTATTTAAAAAGTTAGATTACAAGAATTAAACTGCTATTAGGAGAACAGGCTCATTAACAAACTACCTTACCTTTAGTTTGCTACCTTAAATTAGTATTTTTTAAATAAAATGAGCTCACTGCTCCACTGCCTAGCTTTTATGCCTGTATCAGATCCAAGTCAGCATGCTATGCAGTAAAGAACATGCATGTAACACACAATTCCTATTTGGTCAGTCTAAATTACTAAATAAGTTATTTTGTATTATTTTGGGATGGCAAGTATGTTGGCTAGTCAGGCTAGGCGGCTACATAACATTTTCAGCCATATGCATACCCTGTGAACTCAAAAATAAATAAATAAAAATAGTGGCACGCATTTTTTGTTTTGTTTTGTGTTATTGTTTTGTGTAGTGATGTATTGCTAGTTGATTTGGACAGATTGCCGAAGGCATAAATTAGGCTATTTTATAGGATTAGAAAAAGGGAGACATTGTTGCAAGGTATGAGTTTGGCTAAATTCCAGGCCTCTGTTAAGTTAGCAACCTGTTGTCTTTGCTGTTGTTTAAATGATGAAGTAATATAGGTTGCAGCATCTTCCTGTTCATTTAAAAAAAAAAATGTATTTAATTTATTTTTATATAAATGTTGTAGTGTCGTTAGGTATATTAAGAATTTGGTAGTGAAGACAGATAGCTAAATGTGTACGTCTTAACAGTCGTCACATGGAGGCACCAATGAATGTGCAGAATATAAATAAATTTATATAACTTCACAACATTGGGTTACCAGTTATGTCGGTAATATACACGCATACCCTCACACGAGCGCCAACTAGTGTTGAGAATATACAGTTGAAGTCGGAAGTTTACATACACTTAGGTTGAAGTCATTAAAACAAATTTTTAACCACTCCACATATTTCATGTTAGCAAACTATAGTGTTGGCAAGTCAGTTAGCACATCTACTTTGTGCATGACACAAGTCATTTTTCCAACAATTGTTTACAGACAGATTATTTTAATTCACTATATCACAATTCCAGTGTCCAGAAGTTTACATACACTAAGTTGACTGTGCCTTTAAACAGCTTGGAAAATTCTAGAAAATTATGTCATGGCTTTTTTGATAGGCTAATTGATAACTTCTGATAGGCTAATTGACATTATTTGAGTCAATTGGAGGTGTACCTGTGGATGTATTTTAAGGCCTACCTTCAAACTCAGTGCCTCTTTGCTTGACATCATGGGAAAATCAAAAGAAATCATCCAAGACCTCAGAAAGAAAATTGTGGACTTCCACAAGTCTGGTTCATCCTTGGGAGCAATTTTCAAACGCCTGAAGGTACCACGTTCATCTGTACAAACAATAGTACGCAAGTACTGTACGTATACAGAACCTCATACGGTGACCTAATGGTGCAAAAGTATAATTAATCAGTCTCATAAATGTAATTATTAAATCATGATTATGAATTTCAATATTAACTATTAAAATAATAATAACTTCTTCTGAAGGCATAAGTTCTTTTGGAGGATAGGCTCAAATATTTATCCAAACAACAATCAGACCGACGACCAGGTTTAACAAAATACAATTTATTAAACAACAAACACGTCTAAAACTAACATCCTAAAAGCAGTGAACGATATGGAAAGGAAAACAAAGTGTAGAAAATTAATGAGGCATATTAGAATGCACAGTTCTGTTTCTGCATATCGTGTACAGAGATCATAAGACGTATGCCTCAAGGGGGAATTATGAATCTAGCTTTACTATGAAGCTAACGCAGAATATGGCGTGTATTGAGGCTATGGAAATTTTGCTACGTCTGGCTAAATTCCAGGCCTCTGTTAAGTTAGCGACCTGTCAAGCAACCTGTTAAGTTATAACGTTACTCTAAATACACACAATGAATACAATCAAACATGTAATTACATTGACAATAAACATTAAACAAAAGTTTTTCTAACTATTGCCCGGATGTTCATGTCAGTCTTACTGTACTGGAGTTGCTACCTAGGCAAGTCCTTGGCTTTGATGATGTCCTGAAAGTTCTGTGCTTTGGCAGCGTCCCTGGGTTGGACCGTCCTTTTGCTCTGTTTCCGTGCGGGTCGAGCAGCTTGCTTGCTTCCAGGTCCTTTGCTGAGTCATTGCTGGAAACTTTCGAAGATTTGCTGTTCCTTTGCCCTTTTCGGCAAGTGGTTTCCTTGGGTTCCTTGCAGTTTGCGGCATGTAATAACGCAAGCTGTGACTACAGCCAAGACGTATAACGGTAGCCTAGTGGACGCAGTTGCAGTGGCTTTCTATAACACGCTAACTGAGAGCTGGGAAGAACGGTTGTTGTGGCTGCCTAACCCAAGGGAGAGAGGGGTCTCTCCGCGTGTTCCTTCCTCTGTCGGCCTAGAGTCTCGCCTCTTCCCCAAGTGGGAAGGTGGTCAGGAGTGCGTGCAACTTGGAACTAAGCCAACGTGAGTAAGACAAAAAGTGTAATAAGAAGTGTAAGAAGGGGAAGTTGTCCAGGAAGTTTTATTGAATGGGAACTCAGTCCTGATTGGTGAAATGTTCTGGGAGTTCCGCCCAGGATCACATGACTGTGTGGATTATGTAGTCTTTTCTGGAAATGCAGTCTTGGTTGACACGTGTTGTTTTCCAACATGGACGTGCACTACAATGTTATGCATGATTTTTGTGCAGCTCTTTTCGTAGTATGCACTGCACATGATGATGGATCACTGAGGGAGGGAGAAAGATATTATTTTGGTCAATTTCAATCTAATCTGCATGGCAGGACAAGGGTATTACATTTATATCCAGATTTGTGTGCATACTCGTGTGTGTGTATATGTGTGTGTGTGTGTGTGTGTGTGTGTGTGTGTGTTAGGGTGACCAGATGACCATGGGGAAAAAATTGGCACACCCCCCTACCCCCCCCCCCCCCCAAAAAATAAAAAAATTTATAAAATCTGATTTCGCCTTAAATGAGTAGCTGATCAGAAACATGGCAAAATAACATCCAAGTCATTCCATTTATGAAAATATTAAAAGCTGTTAATGCATCTGGGAAATATTTGACGTACGTTGTGTAGCCTAATTGGCAAAAATAATATCTGAATAAGTAGATTTTTAATTTGACACTGCTATTAGTGTCTCATCACGTGCAGTCTAAATGGAGTGAAGAAAAGCCGGTTAAAATGATTAAATCATGAAACAGCCCCTGTATAAGGATCTATTGGAGACAGCCATATGAAAATAATTACACATCACCAGTCATGTTGTATGCAAGATGCAAAAATGTAATCTTTTTCTCTAAATCCAATCTAGTTTTATGAGCCTAGAAGACCTAGCAAATGTCGCAACCGGCGTGAGAGAATCTTGAAGTCTAGACGAATCAAGTCACAGTCGCCGTCTTCTATCACTCCTTCCACGGCCACTTTCTCAATGATATCTTCTGCAGATGAGAGGTCCGGGATGCCCTTTCCTCTACCTATACCGGCAGAACTTTATTTGTGAATGGTTATTTTCAATTTTTTCAATTTTTATCTCAGCCCTGGTTAGCCTCTGCCACATAGCGGCTTTTAAGCTAGGCTGCACACCACTACTAATGCTCCCAATAAGCACACGTTTGTTTTCATGTTCATTCATAAGCATTTAAATTTTACCCTCACAGAAAAAATCTTTGCTTTCCTGTTGCCCGCCATGGCCTATAAAACTGGAGAGAAACCACGTTGGCATGTGTGTTTTAAAGGAGATGGCCTTGCCAAATATGGTAGTAAATGGGTGTGTGAGTATGTTAATTCATAATGATGTGCACACACTTCCTAATACACGATAAAGTCTGATTTATCAACCTACGAACACATTTATGCCCAGATCAGTGATTTACATGAGTTTGATGAATCACTTGTGACATTTTCGTACGCAAGTTAGTACGCTGAAATATACGCAAATTTTTTCGACCATATTCATAAATGAGGCAAAATGTCACAAACTCTCTTCCTGTACAACTCTCTAGTACCCTCTCAAGGAAGAGAAAATATCCGGGACATTTTTTGAGAGCGCATAATTGTACAGAAAAATAATGACTGGATGTATTTTACTTCATAGGTTTACAGAAAAGCGACAAGGGTCAGGTGGGGTAAATATAGTTCTGGAAGATTCCAGACCAGAATGTGTATAATGAAATGCAAACATATTATTGTCTTACTTTTGTAGGCACACACACACACACGCGCACACGCACACACACACGTAAACATTACGTAAACATAACACCAAGTTCCAATCAAACTCAGTTTTTTTTTCTTTTGTGTCTTAAACTGGCGGCTACCATTTCACCAGTAGAATAATTAGTTTGTTCCATTTGCCCTTCTCTAATTATGGTAATTTAGTGTTAATAGGTGGTGTGGGTTCTTAAATATTTATTGTGGCATTTAACATGGTCATTATCATTATTTATGTAATCAGTCAGTGATGTTCACTGCATGGCTGTTAACTGGTATTCTGTGTAGGGCTTCCAATGTTTTCCGGTACATTCCACAGCATTTAGTGAAATTCTATGAAAACATCACTCAGATTATGACACTTATAAATGTCAAATGAAAATGTCAATAAGATGGAGACAGCACACATAAATCCTGATAACATTTACATTAGGGGTCTCCTGTTGGCGTAAGGCCTCAAAGGGTTTCAAAAGACTGTGAAATATATTCCAGATAATTCATAGATTTGGCCTCCTCATTTGGGGAGAGGGTCATGTGTTGACCATGACCATAAGCTAAGCTCTTTAGCCCTGAACATACATACTGCTATTTTCCCTTTAGTTTTTTGCCAGTTTCTGTTGGTTAAGGCACACTTAATGTCATTGTTTTACTGTCAGCATCAAATTTGTGTTACTATCATAATATTTTCATTGGCCACATATTAGTACATTGCTCAAGTGCTAGTTTCTGTCATGGTTTTTGGCAGCCTCCGTTTATTTCTGCAGTCGTTCTTTTCTTTGGCGGCGTCGAGGCACTCTATCGGATTTTCCGTCTTCCTTTCCGGTATTTTTATCTCGCCCGGCTATTATTACTCGCACATATTTTGGGTTATCTGCCGGCTATTTAAGCTCCATGCTTCCTCCTTCTGGCGCTTCTGTATTGTATTCATTTGCGATTCGGAGCCGGTAAGGTATAGGACTAGGCGCTTAAGGAGACCACTTTGCCCCATATGCCTTTGGGGTAACGCGGGACTTGCCTTTTTAGGAACTTTTCGTTCTCTTGCACTTTCGGTCTGTCTCTCTGGTTTTCCTCTCTCTGCTTGCCGACTACAAGTTTAGTCTGGCTGTTTCCTGTCCACCTCTCTCTGCCTGCTTTCGTATTGAAAGTGAGAGATTTCCTTTCTTTATTTTCGTTTATTTTGTTTCTTATCGCCTCTTCGTTTTTCCCTCTCGGTTTATTGAGAGGAGGAGGTGTGTCTTTCTTTCTCTCGTGTCTATGCGTTATTCGCCCGTTTCCCCGCGGGTCCCCCCGCCCGTTTCCCCCGCGGGTCGCTTTTATTTCTCCTCTCTTCAGTCTCCATTATTACTCTCCTGTCGAGAGTGGGAACTTCGTTTACTTTCTTGTTTTGTTTCCCTTTCCTACTATTGGAGTTTCTCCGTCTTGTGGTTCCTATTCGTGGGAACTTTCCAGTTTCCTATAGCCGCGTCTGGTTCTCCGCCCCGTACATGCCCCCCTCACAGAATACAGAAGCCTTATGGAAGGACCAGCGGTTTTGCAGGAAGCTAAGCAGGTGCTAGCCGTGCAGAGCTCTGCCTGGGCCTCTCATGTGGAGGGCATTCTTGCCCTCCAGGCCAGGCAACAAGCTATGTGCGAGCAGCAGTGTCAGCTTGATGAGTAAACTGCAATATCAGGGAGAGTGCCTCCGTGATTTAGCGAAGAGTCTCCGCACATTTACCTCTGCAGCTGCTCAACACACAGTAGCACAAGCACCGCTCAATCCCGCCCCCTTACCTCTTCCACATGCCATAAGGGAGCCTAAACTCCAGCCTCCCCTCAGGTATGATGGAGAACCCGTGAAGTGTAGAGGGTTTTTGACCCAGTGTTTTGTCAAATCGCTTTTATTTTGTCACTACTCACCGGTACTGCCCTCGCCTGGGCTGACCCTCTTATTCGCTCTAACGCCCCTGTTATGCATGACGTGGATAGTTTGATGGAGGAGATGGCGATGGTTTTTGACCATGACGTCTCCGGTCAGGAGGCTGCCATAAACCTGACCCGTCTCCGTCAGGGTAGTGATACGGTGGCCAGGTTTTCCATTACCTTCCAAGCACTAGCCGGGGAGACGGGGTGGGCTGAGGGCCCACTCAAGGTCTTGTTTCTTAATGCCCTTTCTGACCTTGTTAAAGATGCCCTGGCAGTGTTCAAGCACCCGGCCACGTTCAGTGCTCTGGTTTACATGGCTATCTGCGTGGACAACCACATCAGAGAGAGGCAGACTGGTGGATGGAGGGATCTTTTAGTTTGTGATTCCCCACCTCCAGTAGAGCCCCCAGTCCGCACGCCCGCCCCACCCATTTTCCAAATTAGGGGAGCCTATGCAGTTAGGTGGGTCCTCCATGCGCGACACCACCTTTGTTAAACCTCGGGAGGGTTGGTGTCGTTACTGCAGGAGGTGTCCCAAACTGCAGGGAGAATGTGGGGTTTCGCTAGGAGATTCTGGGCTTCTAGCGAGACAGAATAATACACTGCCACGGACCCTACTATCGGTCCAACTGCTCTGGGGCAAGCATTCGACTAATGTCAACGCTTTTATCGACTCTGGGGCAGTTGAGTGCTTTATGGACATCAAGCTACCCACTAACGTTCCCACTCGTTACTCCAATTTGGCCGAGGTTTTTAGTAAACAGCACGCCACAACCTTGCCCCCCCATAGGCCCTACGACTGCGCCATCGAACTCTACCCAGGCACGGTTCCTCCTAGGGGGTCCCTTTACTCCTTATCGGCCCCTGAGAACATGGTGATGAGGGATTATATCAAAGAGTCACTGGCTAATGGGTTCATTAGGCCCTCCACTTCCCCGGCAGGGGCGGGGTTTTTCTTTGTCAAGAAAAAGGATGGAGGGCTAAGACCGTGCATTGATTACCGGGGTCTCAACAAGATAACCATTAAAAACCGATACCCTCTTCCGCTCATGAAATCCGTATTTGAGTGCCTGCAGTGGCCGTCGGTTTTCACTAAGCTGGATCTGCGCAACCCATACAATCTCGTTCGAATGCGTGAGGGCGATGAGTGGAAGACCGCTTTTAACACGCACAGCGGCCACTATAACTATCTGGTGATGCCTTTTGGTCTCACTAGTGCCCCCTCTGTTTTTTAGGCTCTAATGAATGACGTCCTGAGGGAGTTTTTATAGTGCTTCGTTTTCATCTACCTTGACGACATTTTAATCTTCTCCTCGGACCTCACTTCTCACATCGGGTATGTTCGGCAGGTTCTTGAAGCGCTTCTCAAAGCTAAGTTGTTTGTGAAGGCGGAGAGATATTACTTCCACCAGAAATCCGTTTCTTTTCTGGGGTTTATTGTGGAGGATGGTAGGGTTCAAATGGACCCTGATAAGGTCTCCACCATTAAGAACTGGCCCACCCCGCTTTCTGTCAAACAGGTCCAACGTTTTTTAGGCTTCGCCAATTTCTACCAACGCTTTATTCGTAATTTCAGCACGGTAGCCGCCCCCATCACAGCCCTTACCAAGAAGAGTACTTCCTCTTCACATTTTCAGTGGACCGCTAAGGCAGAGGCGGCTTTTGGTGAGCTTAAAAAGAGATTCAGCTCTAAGCCCATTCTGATAACTCCCAATCCCTCCCGTTGTCATGTGCAGGAAGTGGCCCGCGTTGTCGTGTGCAGGAAGTGGCCCACGTTGTTTGTGCAGTCAAAAATATTAAACACGACACTCAATGAAGATGCAGATTTGTTGTTTTTTTTGCTTCACTGAGTTCAGTAATCAGTGTCTTTTCACATTAGTTGAACACAAGGTCACTTTCTTTAGTTGAGAAAAACCAGGGGAATTTGCAGGCTTTAAAGGAACTGATAGGATAAGACTTGCTCTACAATGTGCTGTACACATAAAACCGAATTGAATTAGTCTGAGCTTGCTGTACAGAGCGCTACGTTATGTAAATGGCACGCACGAGAGGTTGTTTGGACTCTGTCTTCATTAGTATGGTTCAGGCATCATGCCGCCTACTTGATTGGTGCATTTCAGTTTGTTGCTAATCAGACACATTGTATTTCAGCATGGTGCTGGGCTTAAACGTGAGCTTGCTAGTGATAGTGCCAATGTGTCACGTCTCTGATTGCACTGGGAAAAGCTCCCTCTTTGATCCAATCTTCTGGTCTGTATGTGACTGAAATACTGAGGCCTCACATTACCCCAGAATGTCTGTGTCTTTCTGGAAGCTGCCTGAAAACAAACTGCTGCAGACACACTGTAGGAAAGGACCATAAAAGCAGTCTGATACCCTGGAATTCACACAATTACCTCAAAATATCTTTACTGTGCAGCCCTGTCATTCGGCCTTGAGTCCCAGTCTCTGTCATTTCCTATTGCTCCCATTTTGTGCCTCTTATGAGGCTCTTCAGAAAGAAATGACAATACGCCGGCGCAAATAGAATTCGCTCTCCGTAAGGCGTCAGTCCAGTACGCCGGCGCAAATGGAGATCACGTCCCATAAGGCTTAGCTCCAGGATGGCGGTGTGAATGTATCCCCACCTCTGTCTTTGGACCGAAAACCGAGAGCGGGCATCTGATGATTTTGGCACCGCTGCCTCCAAATCTTCCACGGAATGGCTTCCACGCTGGCTTCCTATGGGACAGGCGTATCTGATAATGACTCTGTCCTCATATTGTAAAGCCATCTGCTATGGGAGAAACATTGGGGAAAACATCAATTACACTGTGCAGACCAAATGCTCACGTCGCTCCCTGTCTCTCACGTCTGCAATACCAAGTGATAATGCGAGCCATCAATCAGCCCAAAACGAATCTGAGACTTTAAATCAGCAGGTGTGACTGTGTTAGCCAGAGATGGAACCAAGAGAATCAATGCTGGAATATTTTACATGCATCTCCACAATTTTTTCTATTTTCTTTTTCTTTTGGGGGTGGGGGGGTTCAAACTTTATGGCCCCACCTCCCCCTTTAGTCCAAAAAAGATACAGATATGTGTAAAAATATGGGGAAGCTAATCTCAGACTCAAAGAGCCTGAACCCCCCCCCCACATAAAAACTCGGAAGATCATGATCACAGAAGATACCGGGACACTAGTAATAATCCCACCAATAATAAACACTAACCCCCCCTCAATGACTTCCTGGCTATGCCCCGGGTGCTGAGCTGGTGTCTGGTACCTGTTCAACATGGATGTACTGTAGTGCCTTGGGTAAGATGCACCCAAGATATCATACATTTCAAGGCATTTTACTAGTTTTAACAGTCTACATTGGTGGTTAATAACATGCAGACCTTGTATGCTTCATTAAATGTATGGGGCACAAATTAAGAATTTGGAGGCTAAACTTTCTCAGTGCTAATGCTTCTAGCAGCATTATCAGTATTGATATGGCTGTCAGTATTATCAAAAGAGTAATTTGTCATTCATTAGTGAGGGGTTGGTCAGGTAATTCAGAGCGTATTGATTGAGATATAGCACTCGTGGGTCTGTCACCGCTTCATAACACAGTAAATAAGAGAATGCCTGTTATGTTTCGCACACATTGACTGGTGTAGCTCACAGCCTCTGTTTGGTCTTCCATGACCTCCTGACTTTCCAAAAAATGACAGGATCATTCCTTACACCTCTGTTCCAGGCCTCCACGACCATTCCTCCGCAGACACGCTCTTCAGAGCAGTACAGCCCCCTCATTTACCCCTGAGCAGGCTATACTGCCCTCTCTCATTCACCCCTGAGCAGGCTATACTGCCCCCCTCTCATTTACCCCTGAGCAGGCTATACTGCCCTCTCTCATTTACCCCCGAGCAGGCTACACTGCCCTCTCTCATTTACCCCTGAGCAGGCTATACTGCCCCCTCTCATTTACCCCTGAGCAGGCTATACTGCCCCCTCTCATTTACCCCTGAGCAGGCTATACTGCCCCCTCTCATTTACCCCTGAGCAGGCTATACTGCCCCCTCTCATTTACCCCTGAGCAGGCTATACTGCCCCCTCTCATTTACCCCTGAGCAGGCTATACTGCCCCCTCTCATTTACCCCTGAGCAGGCTACACTGCCCCCTCTCATTTACCCCCCCGAGCAGGCTACACTGCCCTCTCTCATTTACCCCTGAGCAGGCTATACTGCCCTCTTTCATTTACACCTGAGCAGGCTATACTGCCCCCTCTCATTTACCCCCCTGAGCAGGCTATACTGCCCTCTCTCATTTACCCCCCTGAGCAGGCTATACTGCCCCTCCTCATTTACCCCCTGAGCAGGCTATACTGCCCCCCTCATTTACCCCTGAGCAGGCTATACTGCCCCCTCTCATTTACCCCCCCTGAGCAGGCTATACTGCCCTCTCTCATTTACCCCCTGAGCAGGCTATACTGCCCCCCTCTCATTTACCCCCCTGAGCAGGCTATACTGCCCCCTCATTTACCCCTGAGCAGGCTATACTGCCCCCTCTCATTTACCCCCTGAGCAGGCTATACTGCCCCCTCTCATTTACCCCCTGAGCAGGCTACACTGCCCTCTCTCATTTACCCCTGAGCAGGCTATACTGCCCCTCTCATTTACCCCTGAGCAGGCTATACTGCCCTCTCTCATTTAACCCCCTGAGCAGGCTATACTGCCCCCTCTCATTTACCCCTGAGCAGGCTATACTGCCCCCTCTCATTTACCCCTGAGCAGGGCTATACTGCCCCTCTCATTTACCCCTGAGCAGGCTATACTGCCCCCCTCATTTACCCCTGAGCAGGCTATACTGCCCTCTTTCATTTACACCCTGAGCAGGCTATACTGCCCCCTCTCATTTACCCCTGAGCAGGCTATACTGCCCTCTTTCATTTACACCTGAGCAGGCTATACTGCCCCCCTCTCATTTACCCCCTGAGCAGGCTATACTGCCCCCTCTCATTTACCCCTGAGCAGGCTATACTGCCCTCTTTCATTTACACCCTGAGCAGGCTATACTGCCCCCCTCATTTACCCCCTGAGCAGGCTACACTGCCCTCTCTCATTTACCCCCTGAGCAGGCTATACTGCCCCCTCTCATTTACCCCCTGAGCAGGCTATACTGCCCCTCTTTCATTTACCACCTGAGCAGGCTATACTGCCCCCCTCATTTACCCCTGAGCAGGCTACACTGCCCTCTCTCATTTACCCCTGAGCAGGCTATACTGCCCCCTCTCATTTACCCCTGAGCAGGCTATACTGCCCCCTCTCATTCACCCCTGAGCAGGCTATACCTGCCCCCTCTCATTTACCACTGAGCAGGCTATACTGCCCCCTCTCATTTACCCCTGAGCAGGCTATACTGCCCCCTCCTCATTTACCACTGAGCAGGCTATACTGCCCCCTCTCATTTACCCCTGAGCAGGCTATACTGCCCCCCTCTCATTTACCCCTGAGCAGGCTATACTGCCCCCTCTCATTTACCCACTGAGCAGGCTACACTGCCCCGTCTCATTTACCCCTGAGCAGGCTATACTGCCCCTCTCATTTACCCCTGAGCAGGCTATACTGCCCCTCTCTCATTCACCCCTGAGCAGGCTATACTGCCCCCTCTCATTTACCCCCTGAGCAGGCTATACTGCCCTCTCATTCACCCCTGAGCAGGCTATACTGCCCCCTCATTTACCCCCTGAGCAGGCAATACTGCCCCCTCTCATTCACCCCTGAGCAGGCTATACTGCCCCCTCTCATTTACCCCCTGAGCAGGCTATACTGCCCCCCTCTCATTTACCCCCCTGAGCAGGCTATACTGCCCCCTCTCATCTTACCCCTGAGCAGGCTATACTGCCCCTCTCATTTACCCCTGAGCAGGCTATACTGCCCCCTCTCATTCACCCCTGAGCAGGCTATACTGCCCCCTCTCATTCACCCCTGAGCAGGCTATACTGCCCCCCTCTCATTCACCCCCTGAGCAGGCTATACTGCCCCCTCTCATTTACCCCTGAGCAGGCTACACTGCCCCCCTCTCATTCACCCCTGAGCAGGCTATACTGCCCCCTCTCATTCACCCCTGAGCAGGCTACACCTGCCCCCCTCTCATTTACCCCCTGAGCAGGCTATACTGCCCCCTCTCATTTACCCCTGAGCAGGCTATACTGCCCCCTCATTTACCCCTGAGCAGGCTACACTGCCCCCTCTCATTTACCCCCCTGAGCAGGCTCTACTGCCCCCCTCTCATTTACCCCTGAGCAGGCTATACTGCCCCCTCTCATTTACCCCCTGAGCAGGCTATACTGCCCCCTCTCATTCACCCCCTGAGCAGGCTATACTGCCCTCTCTCATTTACCCCCTGAGCA